>JADWQD010000004.1:1456049-1605116 GCA_016110215.1 Capronia americana
CGGACGCCGCATGTGATAGCACCGTCTTCCCGTAATGGTCCACTGATTCGATGTCCACCTGGCCAGTCTCCAGTAGTAGCTTGACTACTGCTAGATGCCCACCGGACGCCGCATGTGATAGCACCGTCTTCCCGTAATGGTCCACTGATTCGATGTCCACCTGGCCAGTCTCCAGTAGTAGCTTGGTTACTGCTGTATGTCCATTCCCGGCCGCCAGTGATAACGCCGTCTGCCCGCCACTGTCTCTTGATTCGATGTCCACTTGACCAGTCCCAAGAAGCAGCTTGACCACGTCCGCATGTCCATATTCTGCCGCCTTGGATAGAGCTGTCTTGCCTGTAAAGTCCGAGAAGTTCACGTCGACCTTTTTCGTTTTCAACAGTACGTTTACTAGACAGACTTTGCCATATTCGGCCGCACGGTGTAGAACTGTTCTTTTATGGTCCCCACGGATCAACAAGCAGTCTGTGATCGCAGTCTCCCACTCGGCCGGTGTAACCTGGAGTGCACTATCTTGCACAGAGCCTAGAGGGCATGAAGTGTTTTCTTCTACGGCCAAGAGGGCTTCCACGGCCTTTCTGCTTCTGCGTTGTATTGCTGCGTTCAGGGGGTAATTATAGAGTCCCCATTTGATATCAATACATGGGACCCTTCTAACTTCGATGCTGATGAATGATTCAGTGCGCAAGAGTACATCTTATACATATGGGTCTGTGGTGCCACCTTTGTATATCTTCACTCGCGAATGCGTCTCGAACCTCAAGGTTGCCCATTTTCGGTATGGGAATTCGTTGACAAAGCGCTCTTGGTTCACACCGTATTCAGCGGCAGCATCCGCGTGGAACAGTATGTTGCGCACTGTGTAGTCCATAAATGGACAGTCCTCGGATAGTACCTCTTCCACTTTATCAAGAAGATGGTGATTTATGTACTCTTCGCAACACTTCTTCAATCTCTCGTGGATAGAACCAGGGAAGTTGGAGGCAAGGTCAGCTTGGAGTCGTTGAAGACCATTCGACTTCAGAAGATAGTCGCGCACAGATTCGTGAATGAACTGCACGGTTACTTTTCCGCCTTCTGTGGGTGTGGCCAGTCCTTTGGAGGAATTGAGAACGAAGTTCCGCAGAGTTTCGTCGTCAATATCTCGGGGATCCAGGTCGCCAATCGAGTCAGGTTCACTACCTATCAAAACAGCATAGAACAGCTCGATTGGCTCCAGGGGTCGGCGTGCGAAAAGAACCCACTGTAAACACCAGATGAGCCGGTCCACATCATGGGTGTCCCGCGTGATGATATCGTCGAATAGTTGATCCAGACCATCGGGAATCTCATTCAAACGTTTCTTCACTGCGTGTATCTGGCCGCGATCGAAATCTTTCTTCAGGATTTGCACCACTAGAACAACCCACAAGAAGATTCCAGATGATCTGGCACAGATTTCTTCCTTCACCTGTTCGAGAATCTTATTGCGTACTCCCTTCAATTTGCCGTTGACGAACTTTGCGATGTCATTTTTGTGTTCTTCTTGGTCTTCCAGGACCAGAGAAATACCATGTGAGACCGTGATATGAGGGTAGTGTCTGCTCGAGAAACATACGAGGAGTCTCAGCTCAGAAGTCGGCCCGAGGTCGCCGAGGTGCTCGAAGAAGGTAATCATAGTACGAATCTGGTCCTCGTCGCATTCGTCCAGAGCGTCTATGAAACATACCAAAGAGCGCCTACCGAGTCTTTTGACAGCGTGTCCAAACAAGCTTTGGAGAGCTCCGACCTCCCAAACATACGATGTCTTGGATTCCGAGAGCTTGGGTGGCAGCAGAGCGAACACGTCTTGAAGGTCCTGAAGCTCATCCAGAAGCTGGAACAATAAGGACCGGTACATCCCGAGCACAGTTTTCTCCAGCTCATCACCTCGCGCGTTGAAAAAGAATTTGATGAAGATTGCTTCGGACATTTTACGTTTCGTGGCTGACAGGGCAAATTTCATCATTGTCGACTTCCCGGTCCCAGGGTTCCCTTTAATCCAGAGAAAACCATGATGCTCGGATGCCTTTTCCGGAGATAGCCAGTCCTTGTACTCGGGTCGGTGAAGCAACCACCGACAGGTCTCAGAATGGGTATCCTGTATAGTTGCGTGGCGAGCATCGATTTCACTGAACTTGAGGGATCTGTGGTAGGACCGTCGTTCCTCTGCGGTAAGAGAGGGCTTTGTGTACAGCGACGATGTATCGAATCTGTCGTACGCAGCAGGCTGACGACAATTCCTAGAAGCTCCGAACTCGTCACTCTTGGAAGCGTCGGATGGGTTATGCAGGGCATCAGTGGCCATCATGGTCAATTCGGCATGCGGCTCGTCATTGAGACTTCGAGAGGCTGTGGGCACAAACGAGAGAACCGCTTTAGCACACGCAGCAGCTGCGGCCGCCGCATAGGGTTGCCAGCCTTTGTTCTTGTGCGAGTCAGCGTAGTCGCAAATGCCTCGAACCACGAGACAGGGAAAGAGGTTCATCAAGCCTGCTGCCTCCATCTCGAAACACAGAACGCCCCCGTGTTCCGCGCTAATACGATCTCGTGATAGACCGTCCTTGACAACTTGGTTGCCTGATGCAACTGTTCCGTAGTGAACGACAATGTCTTGGTTCGCTCTGGGAGGCCTCTGGAGTATCTCGCCCGCAAGACATCCATCACAGGTGTCGCCACCAGCATGGTCGTAGGAAGCATCATACAACTTCTCGGTGTTCGGAGCGGGGCGTGGAAATAAGTTTCGCTGGGTCATGCTTGCCATGTAAAGGGGGATATTGCTCCGGCCAGTGCTTATCGAAGATCGCATGTTCGCCACCGCTTGAAGGAGAGTAGGGTGTGGAGAGTTGAGACTGCCATTCGCCAACTGTCGTCCACCGGATCCAGTCTTTCCAAAGTCATACTGGACGATACCCCCATAACGACCTTGCGGGTGGCTTATGACAACATCGCCGAGTCGAATATCCGCGCTCTTGCTCGGGACCCCACCGGCAATGCCTACCATGAATCCATACACAAGGGCCGGAAAAGTACTCTGCATGTGAACAGCAACGGCTGCGGCACTGCTAGTACCGAGCTGACCGGCTGGCAGGCAAGCGATAGCAACGTTGTGCTTCCCAATGCGGCCCAAAGTATACTGAGCCAGGTCATCTATGCGTTCGTATTCTTCGTCCAAGGCCTCTCTTGCGGCTGTGAGCTCAATGTGTAAAGCACATATCCAACCCACAGTGAAATCTTGGATCCTGGCACGGCGTAGTTCCATCGTAGTATTTCAGAGGGCGGCTGTCGACGATCGTCGTTGTCGCCAACGACGGCGAAGGGTCCATGGGGTCGCGGGACACGGAAGCAGAAAGTGGACTGATCTCTGTCGAAGTGCATTGTAACGAACTGAGCGTGTTGTTAACAGTCGAGGCGTTTTGCTATCAGGCTGCGGCTGTAGCAGCTTGGGCCGCTGTACACGAAGTACACGCACGAGACTCAGGCTCATTGGTGGCGAGGTGAGGAACGCGTTGAGGCCAGTACAGAGCGTCCGACCTCACCCCAGGTCGGGACTAAGGTGATGCCGCCCTGTGGGAGGGACGATGACGGACTAACTTGTTTGTTCGGGAGCTACGAGGGAAGGTGGCGCTCGCGCCAAGGAATCGTACCTACCGAGCTACCTACGAGGTACCACGTGCCTGTACTCAATCGATCATCCCATGGCTCGATAACTCTCGCTGTACAATGGAGCTCGAGGCCCGTCAACCGAATACATCCCATAAGATGTTACAAGCTTTATACATCCCCTTCTAAGAAGCACGATCTAAATAATGACGAAGATCGATATACAAAATTCGAAATCTATAAAAGAAACCACTGTGTATCATCAGCGGTACGAGTCCCCTCGATCCTAGCGGGCGGAATGGGATGCAATTGCTCCTCGTCAAAGAATTTATAGGGATGTTCATCTCCAGATTCAGATCCCGAATCGGGTACATCGTTGTCGAGTTGGAGGGCTGGGGCTTCGTCTTCGTCTGCTGAATCTGCATCAGATTCGGTGTCGTCGTAATAAGTCGTCTCTTCTGAAGAGTCATCGTTGTCGCTTTCATAATCATCATCCTCGTTGTCGTCGCTGTCGACATCATCGCTGTCCTCATCGCTGCCATCGTCGTCATCGTAGTCATCGTCGTCATCCGGGCTGTCGTCGTCACTGTTTGCGGCATCGTTATTGGGTCCGTTACTAATCTCACATGTCAGTACATGAACCCCTCCCTCAGAACGGCGGAGACCAACAGAATCAAGTCCATCTGAAGGGACGAGGTTAGAAGGTGCCTGGACGGTTCGTCCCAGATGGCATACTTGTCTTCCTCGAGTTTATCGAGGACAGGGGAATCCACGATTTTGGCGACCGCAATACATTCATGCCGGATCTGGCAGCCACCCCCAAGATTTGGATTCCTCACCGTCGTGACGATCGCATCTATCGTCGACTTATTCACCCTCCCAGGTTGGAAGACCTGTTCGAGCCACAACTCGGGCTCCGGTCCCGTCCGTGAGAGCTCGGCCAACGGAATACCCGCCGTACCTCTGACGTGGAGCGAAAGCGGTTTCTCCAAGAGGATTGCATATTTGGTTCCCGCGGTCCATGTAAATGTCTGCGACGGGAAGCTCAGATCTCTCGGAGTGACTTCGACGCAGACCCTCCCGGCTGTGGGATCGGTCACAGTGATGGCCAGGGCGGATGATGTTGCGCTCCACGTCGACGGCGTCTCAATGATAATCCCCGGGGCAGTGAATGACAGACCGCGACCGTCGTCGTCGAGGTTGCAATATCCCTGATCCACTTCCTTCACAAAGCCGCCCGGCGGGCTGCTTAGGAAGGTGGCTGGTGCCCACCGGAGCCCTTCGATCGTCAATCGCCGATGAGCATTGAAAAGAGCTCCCCAGTGGCATTCGCGGATGGTCCGCCAGAAGATTTCCATTCGTCTGTCTGCAAGATCCATGTCAGTGACCTCTTTCTCGCCGAGGCCCTTCTCGTTCTTTAACTCTGTCTCTGCGTTCAGAAATGGGTCTATGTCGAGGCGCAATAACGTGGCGATGCACAGCATCTCGTCGCTCTTCTTTGACGTGGATCGTGATGCTACTTCGGCTGCCAAAGGCGGGAGAGGATCTGCCAAGGAGCTGCCAGACCACGATTTGTCTCGGTAGAACTCTGCTTCAATGCTAACATGGTCAACTGTTCTGTCCGCGTATTGAATCAAACGCTTCCGAGCCATGATGCATTCCTGGTACGTCCAGAGTCGGCGATTCCAGTTGTTGAGGTGCTGGGCTATTCGTCCTTCGGGTCCTTTCGCGGTCGCCGCTGTCTTACGCAATGAACAAAGAACGAGCACAGAGCAAGAGCTCTCGTAGATTCGCCACATGTCCCGGATGCACTTCTTGCGCAGTTCTTTATTCTCCTTCTGGACTGGAACACATAGGCTGTCGATCCAGAAATGCGACGGTCTTCCCACCGGCATCTTGTGGTTTCCGGCGGCTGACTCGACCGAGTTTTGCAAGGCTTCTAGCTGACATACGTAGATTGCATTATCATTCTGGTTTCCAAGGCCATCACTCCATCTGAGAAATGAGTTAAATCCATGTCCGTAGCTATGTGGATTTTGGGCTTATAACTTACACATGGGAGATGGCCATGAATGGGGGCATTCCGACTTTCTTCCTGTTGACTTTGGCGGCCTCTAGTTCGAGCTTCTTGCTTTCAAGATTCCATCTGAACACAGGAATATCGCCAGCCTTGATGATCGACGTCAACCGATCGATGTCTGCACTTCGGAAGCCCCCGCATTCGCCATCACAACCGTGTGCGTGAAACTGACGGTACGATTTCTGGTCGATGTTGCGTCCACGGCATTCAAACTGGGTACAGTCTTCATGGGAGAGGGCCCTGTCTCTCTCATCCTGGGAGCCGAGAACCTCTGTATTCGTCATCTTGGAGAGGTAATACTGCTCGTAGATGGTTACGCCATCATCAGAGACCATTCGATGCACATCCTGCGGACACCACCTTTTGGCCAGCATTCTCTGTTCGAGTACCATGGATCTTCCCCAGCGACTACCGGTGCTTCGAATATCACAGCCACTGATCATGGCCAATGTGAGTGCATGTCCGAGCGCGATAATGGACATCCATACTCTCTGGGGCAAGGGGGACCTGGCGACGAGCTGCGCACGCATACCAGCTTGCAAGCCTTGTCCACCACCTCTGGGCAAGCAGGAGTCATCCACAAAGTCCCTTACGGTCCCGAGAATCAAGGCAGCCTGTATGACTGTAGCAGTGCGAATGCTATTGATGCCCCGTCTCTTTTCTGCAACCTCTTTCCATTCCTGGAGCATCTGCGGAAGACGCTTTGTGGTCACATACTGACAGTCGTCAGTGAGAAAGTCGCTGTGTTGAGCAGACACGCCGCAAATGGAAAGAAACTCAATCACGCAACCGAAGAAGAGCCATCCCTGGAAGAAGTCGCGCACTTCTTCCACCGACCGAACCTTTTGAAAGTCTCGGGAATTCAGGTCGTCGGACGACCAACCTCGCCTTGCAGGATAGCCCAAGAAGCCTTTGGGACCCGTAGCATAGGGCGTGGTTGTGAAGTTGCGGACTTTGATATGCCCCTTCCCAGGTGGGAGTTGACAATGTTCCATATTGCGTATCGGTCCGACAGCAATACCTAATAACCATTCCAAACCTCAAGGAGACTCGCCGTAGGAAAGGCCTGATCAACCTTAGCAGATTGGGTGAGGGGCTGGCGTTTGATGCGTTGGCTTCACTTTTCCTGTTTGGCGCAAGACTCGCGCTCGAGAGGGAGCCAGCTCAAAATGAAACAGTGGCATGTGCAAGTTCTTGACCGTTAGTCAGGGAGTGGCTCACCTACCTTACGCCCTTATACATAGTACACACTGACTGGTCGCTTATTCTAAATGCAACCACGAAACATTCCAGAGGGTCGATATGAATAGACATTAAGTTAATGACGACGCAGTCATCGGTGGGTGGTTCTAAAAGCGGCAACGCGGGGTGAGCCGGACGTGAGAGCCTCACCCCAGATTTTACGAGATCAACTCCGAGTCTGCCTTTAGAACACATTGTTGATTGCTATCCCTTGTCAAGTCTCACTTCACTACCTGCGCCAGGTCGGTCAGACTGGGGCATACGGTGGGCCGCGGCGGCAATGGCGAACATAGAAAGCGTCTTCACAGCCAAGGGCATTCCGCGTTCGTGGCATCTACCCAAAGAAACTGCTGACCGCAACTGACCTGATCACCACCGCCGCCGCTCAGCCATTGGACCATATGTGCGTTCTCACAGGGCCCTCAATTCCATGATCAATAGCTCCCAGAATTGACTCTGTGAAAGTCTCAAGCCATCAAAGCCAATGGGTTCATCTTCGTCTCCGGCCAAATGCCGGCAACATTCGAAGACGGCAAGATCAAGTTGACCGAAGGCAGCGTTGCAGATAAAGCTCACTCCCTGTGTCGCAATGCTTCAGTCGTCCTCGAAGCAGCGGGGTCGAGTTTGGCGAAGGTAGTGAAGGTCACGGTACGTTAATAGCGAGCGGAGGAAGAAGTGCGAACAGCTACTAAGACAATACAGGTCTTCTTCGCAGATCTGGACGACTTCAAAGATTTCAACGACATCTATGCGCAATACTTCCCGCAGAAACCGGCGAGGAGTGCCATTGAGGCAAAGAGATTACCCGCGGGCGTGACATTAGAGATGGAACTGATTGCCGTGGAATGAGCGGGAATGGACCTCCATACATGCCCTAATGGACTGCAAGGTCCAGAACTGCGCCCTTCACAATCCATTCTTTTGAGCCGAGTCTCTCATTTCAAGCAGCAAGCTTCACAATACCGTCATTCTCGACGACCTTCTCCTTGGGCGAATGGACACAGGCTCTGACTAACGCCTTTGCCAATTGCGACACCGGGACAACAGGAGTCACGAGTCCCGCAATCTGTGTGAGCAGCACGCTCGCATCAGGAGTCACGCCGCCCGGTCGAAGTACAATCGCCTCAAAGACATCCGGATTCGCGGCAGCGATGTCCAGCAATCCCCGCTCAGCAGCACCCTTCAGTTTCCTCGTGTCGGCAAACACCCAAAGTTTCTTGTCTTGATCCCACTCTGCGCCTCTGCCGCTGCAGAAGACGAAGCGGAACTTCTCCCCTGTCTCCTTCAAACCAGGACATATACCTTTCACGAATGCGTTTGCTGCGGCCAACGGGAACGCGACCCCGACTTTCGATGCGGTCTCCAGGTTTGGAAAGTCTTCCACTTTACCGCCAAGACACCTGTGCCTATCGTTAACGTCTGCAGGATTCATCCTCGAGTAATGTGTAGCCTGGATCATCCTCACCAGATGCAACCATTCGCCCTTCGTAATTGCTCAATCAGCCCCGGTCGGTACATCTCGAAATCATGGTGAAAGATGACTTGGACTTTAGGGCTGTGGCTGACACTCGCATCGATTTCGCGCCGGGTGAGGACGATAACGGACGAGATAGTTGGGTTTGCGATACATTGCGCAACGACTTCTCTACCTACAAAGCCGGTTGCACCAGTGACGATGACTTTCATTTCGGCGAGAAGGGTGAGAGAGGCGTGCACTCTGTGTTTGAATGTCGTTCCGTGTTGTCCGAAGCAGGGTCACTTCAGAGCAAGGAGGAATAAGATCGAGGCGGGCAGGCGGGCAGGCAAGCAAGGGGGTCACCTTCAGACCACGAAAGAAATAAGATCTGAAGAGAAAGATCAGGTAATTAAAGACTATATTAAAGTAACCCGTCAAAAGAGCAATGAGCGAGTAGATAAATTTAATTCTTTATTCTTGTCTTAAACTGCTCCATAAATACACATGACATGACAGAGACAGAAGCAGCCTCACCCACTCAGTCTTCAAATCCACTAATGTTGCAATCTTTCGATGCTAGAGGAGATCAATGTAAATCCCCATCCTTGAGAGTAGGTACTTACTTCGGTACATAGGATGTCAGAAATCGCCCCCATCCCATTCCGATAGAAACGCGCTTGATAGGCGGACCCCGGACCCCGGACCACGGGACCACGGAGCTCCACATCCCTGTTCTAGGATAGGATAGCCTTCAACCCGGGTATATCTGCCTGTCTACTTACTCGTACTGTACCACAACTGGTCTGCATTCTACATATGGTGGAATATAATCCCGCGCGGCCCTTGTGTACATATTACACGCCAAAGACTTTCCGTTGAATATTCCAGTTATACTACAGTGATCAAGTCAAGCAGATAATCAATTATCCTGATCATGTCTGCTATCCTATTAAAAAAGGATAATGTACTCAGCCCGCCTGGACGGGCACCTCGCAGGCCCGCGTCCCGGACCTCCCTCCCAGCGCTACGAGTACGAGGAGCGTATATCCTCTTGATACTATGTACCTACCTAGGTATGTACGAGGCACATGTTAGAATACTAACCCGTACCTGCACTTGTACAGGGTAGAACAAGGCAAATGATACGGCATGCAGGCCGGCATGCAACTCGAGGAGATACTGATATGTACGTAACCTCAACGTACATAGTAACGGCGCAGGCGTTCCTCATCTTCAGCCAATGTAGCCGACCGAGTAGGACAATGTACAGGCCAGTATCAAATGATCGCCAATGCCGCTGCTGTAGGTATTTATGTAGAACGGACCACAACCCCCAAGGCGGTCTTGTACGTTTTGCGCACGCCCAAGGGACACAGGTACCTCGTACGCCCTACATATCTACCCATGTGCAGCCAGAGCGATTTGCAGCGGCCAGGAGGGATGTCAACAGTCGCGACGAACGAGGATGGGCGGCTGGCGGCTGCGGAGCTCGCCTACTAGGTAGTCAAGTTGGTCGTGCCCCGGTCTCGTCACGGGCCGTTCTGTGGCCGGGATTCCTAAGTAAGTAGTAGACTTGGAGCGACAGATGTAGAGTTGCATTCGTAGGGTAGGATAAGTCTAGATGCTGTGTTGTTGCTATTCGAGTTTGCAAGGCAGCAAATCGTAGCAGTCAGCTAGCTACCATCCTCCGCAGGAGGACGGAAGGGGACGACGCCCCGTTCGGCTGGTGCGCCCGAGACAGCAGCGATGCCGGGCTGCAAAGAATACGAGAAGATAATCAATCCTTCCTCCTGCGCCCGACTTTGCTGTACTTATATCGCCAGCCACCTGGATTGCGGACCTCTGGTGCATCGCGGGGAGGCGGGATCGGGCGCGTCTCTGCTTAATCACATTGCGTTTGGCTGTGGCACCAATCCTGTCCCTGGGATCGCCATGCAGGTCGCGAGACGGTCACCTCATGTACGGAGTAGCGGAGCTCCTTAAAGATAGCCGTGAGCCCACGGTTCTCGCACCACTCTGGGGTCGTGGCATCGATTGTCGGCTCTCTGCTGCGGCAACTATCGCATGGATCCTGTGAGTATAGCGAAGATAGCGCGCGAAGCGGCCGATGCTGCCTACACGGTCGGCCAGGTAATGTTCGAACTATGGCAAGGGAACGGTGAGGCTGGCCGAGACTATGAGACCTTCAGCCGCGACGTCAATCAGCTTGGGCACTGCTGCGTGATGGTGTCTGGCTTTCTCCTCGATCCCAGCCGCGCCTTCTCAGAGCACATCTTGCGGCCGCTGCACCGGATCCTTCATGACATAATGACCATACTGGTCGACCTGCGACATGCCCTTGATCCGTTTTGCGACGGGGTGGGACGCCACGCAAAGGTCATCGGAGTTAAACTCTTCAGACTTGTCACGACCCCCGAACACGAACGACGCAAGCGGCTTCAGAAATTTCCGCAGCGACGCTCGGTCGGGCTTCAGCGTAGCCAGATCAGATATGCAACCAGCATCCTCAACCTCATGATTGCTGTTGCCCAGTGCGCGAGCCCTTTCCCGCTCTTTCTCCGTCCCCTAACGTGGTCGGCAGACACCCGCAAACCCGCGAGTACGAACGTCGCCCGTCGTCACTGTTCAACACTGAAGATTCTCTGCTTCGTGAAGTCCACAGAGCGAAACGGGCCGTTGAGACCATGGAGCAAAAACCGGAAGGCTGGCCGGTCACAGCGACATGCTGGATCCATGCACTGCCCTCGCGGCCGGATGGACACCGAAGCCCGTTAGATATCCTTGCAGACCAGTGGACAACACCTGAGTCGCGACGGCCAAGAGGGGTCCCCAAGGACGGGGAAAACATAAGGGCAATTCGTGATCTGGAACGATCGACTGCCGACTTGCAGCAACAAATCACCCGGCTGGAGGACGAGGTAAATAAGTATCGAAGAGGCCGCCAGGAAGACCAAGAGATAATTGCACGTCTCCAAGCTGAGTGCGCAAGCGAGCAAGAGGCCAGAAAACAACAGCGTCGCCGTGACGCTGCTGTCCTGAGGAGACTGCAGAAAGAAATCGACACCCTTACTCAAGCACACGAGGCTCAGGATGCAGATATGCAGTGTCTGCAAAAAGACTGTGCAAGGTTAAGGGGGGAGAGAGATGTCGCCAGAACGGACAAGGTGGCCCTGCAGAGGTACGTATCTCAGGTGGAAGAGGCGAGAGACCGAGCCACGAGACAGCTCAAGCAACTTCAGACGAAGGTGATGCCACCAAACAGCTATAGGCATCCCACAACAAGAAAGGAGCACTGCCGATTTTCAGGATCAAGTACGTCGAGTGGGACCTATGTGGAACTCTCAGACAGCTTGAATCCCAGGAGCTCGAGAGGAAACAGTTCAAGAGGGAGCTCCAAAGACCGCAGCAGTGGAAGCCTCACAAATGACCCCGAAGAAAGCTTGAGCGGCGACGATGGAAGAGAGAGCTTCAGAAATAGCCCGAGAGAAAACTCGAGATATCGTGGCAGAGAGCGTTCCACAAATTCTTGGGGAGGGAATCCTAGATATGATCAAATGGAAAACTCCAGAGACGGCCGTACCGGACGATGAATCAGGTCCTGAAGGTGATGCAATGTATCACAGGCAGACGGTTTATAGTCGCCGAGGAGGCAAATGTTTCGATAGACAGGCTCGACGCCTTCCTTTGTTCAGGTAGGAGCAACGCGAAAGCTGAGTTATCGGCACATGTGAAAACAGGCAGGGGAGCGTTATTCGTGCCCTAGAATGATTGCTCCATCAGCTGGGAATTGAGGCACATTCTTGTTGTTCGATCAGTGCGGCCCTGCATCTAGATCACCATGCCTTGTTTCTTTAGAAGTCCGAACATGTATTCAAGTGTGGCTCTGATAAAGCGCTCTGCCCGTGAGATCAGCCAGAAAACCCCGACGCCACCTCTAGGCTTACCATCATTTGGTCCGCAATGCAATGAAATTCTTGGTGTGGCATAATTTCGTCTGATCATAAACGCCATGCTCAATCTCTATGGAGGGCCTCCAGCTGTAGATCATCGCAAGACTCGATCGTAGGTCTGCCCCTTCACCGCACCCCCACCCATGGCTGTTCGTGCGTTGCGGCGGAATCCTTCTCTGTTGTTCCTTAGATCTTCGGCCGCCTCCTTGTTGAGCGGGTCAGAAGCGTTGGGCTCGAGGAAGAGGAACTGTGCCCCGTCATTAGCACACCCATCGTCCCGAAAGCCATCCCTGATCATCATCGTATGGCGTACCTGCATGCCGACTATCACAGCATTTAAATTGAGCACGGGCTTCCAATCCTCTCTCAAGATGTTCAAACACACATTCCCCTCCAAATCAATGTTCGGGTGATATATCTTTTGCGTGCATTTGACCTTAGGAGGATCGTGGGGAAAGTTCTGGTTGATCGCAAAGGTGAAGACGAAGCTACCGCCTTTGTACATGCCTTCGTCGGGTTCTATGGTGAGCTGGAAGTTGAGGATGTCATCGGGGTCGGGGAATGTAGTCCTCATGGTGTTTCCGAGGGAGAGTTCACTGAGATCTGAGAGAAAGCGGCGTCAGATGTCCTGGTTGCTCGTCCACTGTATTCTTGGTCTGTTGCTCACCTTTCTGCACTCGTAATTGAGCCGCTGTGACCTTCTTCTTCTTCTGTGTCGCTCCTTGTGCCTGCTCATCCTTCTGTTGCTGTTGTTTCTTCACCACGACGTCAGCTCAGTATGACAAATGCCCCGGATCCCCCTACCATTGACCATATTTTCATCATCTTGCCGGCCGGTTGTCACCACCCCGGTGACGTGGTCTCGTCGTGAAAGTTCGAATTTGAGGAGGCGATTCTAATGGTACGAGGAGATAGCTAATGAGGGATAACTTTGGTTGTTCGGGTGTGTTGAGGGAGTGCAAACGGAGTAGGGCGCGGGCGCAGCCTGATGGTTGCCGCAAGGCTCCTCAAAGGTGAATCGAGCCTGAGACGACGAAGAAAGACGAGAGTGTTGGGCACGCGTGCAGTCCTAAGCAGCTAGAAGGGCAGTCGGCGTCCTTGCGAATTCCACCGAAGAAAAGATAATTGAAGTTTATGTTTGGTTCGCCTTCGGGTGGTACAGAGTAATATTGAATGTCTGTCTGCCTCGCATGACGCCACTGGCAGGTGGCAGCCGCGGCTTTATCGGCGAGTGGCCCGATGTGGCAGAGGTACATTGTCACATTGTCCATTTAACTGCTTTGTTCCTCACCTCTCTACCTAGGGAATCTTTGGCATCCTTTCCCAACCGGTAACCAACACGTATTTTGTACGCCCAACTTGCAATGCGTTGTGATGTACCTTGGTAACGCCTTGAAAATCTGACCGGCCCAAACCCAACCATGCAATGCAGCACATCCCGGGGCGAATTATCTTCTGTTGAAACAACACAATAGACCAGTTCTTCCAAGGAACCAACAACATCCAGTAAATCGGACAAGAGATAGGGCGGCCGTCGTCCACAGTAGTGCTTGGAAAAAGTGATTGCTTCGACTCGTAGCTCTCGACTGGTGCAAAATTAGCAAGGGTCACCCAGCGCGAAGGGGTTGATACACTTACAGTAAAGCCAAAATTGTCCACACTGTCACTAGTAATGAAAACAGCGAGCAAGGCATTCGAGAAGATCCAAGTTGCCACAAGGCGAGTTCGGAAGTTCTTGTACGAATCCTCCAAAGTCTTATCTTCCTTTTCCACAGGCGGCACAAAGGGCGCAAGGGCACGTCGGACCGTTGCTTCGAACTGACTGTCAATGTCGGCTTGCGGTCTGTCTACTTCTTCGACCACGGTGGTTTTGCCCTTTTCGTCCTTCTTGGTTTGAGCCGAGGGTAGCACATCGGCCTTGTCTGATCCCTTGGTTCCCCATGATACATCGTGCCAATTGCTAAAGGCGTAGATCATGAGGATGTTGATGAAGGAGGGCATCAGGAGCAGATACTGGAAGAAGGAGGTAAACATGTGCCAAGGATCCAGGTACATGAACGAGGCCACAAAGTAGAGTCCGAATGTCGCTGCAAGTGCAATGATGACAATGCCGGGCCCGGTCGAGGCGAAGAAGGACTTGACAAATTCGTTGGCTCCTTTGTTGGTGACGATATCGGTGCCATCCTTAGACGTAAATGCCCTCACCACCAAGTACACTGACAAAACAATGACGTACAGTTGGATAAGTGCAAAGACGCAGAATGAGACGGTATACGCGAGCTTCGAGCCCTTCGGTCGATTGCCTAGGGCGAGGATGAATTGTAGTAGCAGAAAAGCCAGGTAGACGTATTGCAGGATCGTGTTGATGATGGGCGTCGCTTTGTCGCCGAAGGGGAATGCCGTATTGTTGTTGCTGTCACTGGGTTGACCCACTAGGTCCATGAGAATCTTGGTGGTAAGCCAGAAGGCTGCAAGTGAGAACCAGGAAAGGATGACCGAGACGATGTTGTAGATCATCTGGATGTGGAAGAAGAACATTCGTATGATGTTGTGGCCGGATTTATACATGCGCGAGAAATGCATGAGAGAGTAGATCGAGGCGGCAAAGGAACCATTGAGCCAGCGTCGACGTTGTCCAATGAACTCCGCAGCACCTTCAGGCACATCTGTTTCGGCTTTGGACGCCTTGACATAGGTGAGATGCCACTTCGATCCGGCTTTGGCGACCAATTCAAAGCACAGGATACGGTCCTCGGCCAAAAACATGTTCTTCTTGAAAATGTTCATGCCTTCAATACCCTTCTTCCCCAGTCGCGCGGACATGGTGTGATCGCCGTGGAAATACTGTTCGAGTGGACGGCCCATGATGGCTCGGAATCGATACGCCGAGAAGGCACCAGGCAAGACACTGACGTATCCGAAAGAACTCTCCAGGGGCTTGTCCAAGATGTTGCTGATCTTGTACTCGAAGTTTTGTGCAGCAACCAAGGGATTGAGCAACTTCCGTCCGAAAACTCCTCCGCGGCCCAACATGGCATGGATCTCGCCACAAGCACCACCAAGATCCTTGTCGTTGTAGAAAGCTTCCCAGAGAGACACGATAGCTCTCGGTCCCGGCTTGGTGCCGGCATCGAGCAAAACACAGACCTCGGGGTTTAGGATGCGACCAAACGCGTTAAACAGCCATCGATGAGAATTGATCTTCTTGCTGTTCTTTTGCTTCAGACAGAACATCATCTGCACCGGAGGCAGGGATGTAGGATCGTTGTCGTTTGGCCGGATGAGTTGCTGATTGGCAGTGACTGAGAGCTGGGTGGTATATTCAAAGACGTGAACCACAGTGTCCTTGCCATCAAAGTCCTTCTTCATGACTCCATCCTGGTACACGCCCACAGTCGCCAGCACATCCAAGGTATTTTTGTCGCATGGATCGATACCGTCGAAAACAAGGCACACGACGATTTTCTGCCAGGCCGGCCCGCCCTTATTCCAGAATTCCGATTTTTTCAGATTCACGATATCACGGATATTCTGCATGACACCGTGCAAGGTGCGAGCAGTCAAAACCTTATCCTCGTTGTAGGCCGTGATTGCGATCAGAAGCTCAGTATGGCGGTTGTACATTGCCGGGCGCAGGTTGTAGCCATTCTTCAGCGTGAAGTCGTCGGGATCGCAGGTGGCTGCCGTATATCGCATGTGTGTAAACTCCTCGCTTCCACCCTCGAGGTCATTCCGATATTTTGACTGGATTGCATTTTGGATGGCGCTAGGAACTGGGTAGTCGATGCTCAAAACGCTATTGACCACCTTGACCTTCCTAGTGGCATAGCGTTTGACCGTGCCGAAGCCGGGAGCTTGTCGCTGCTGCCATGCTTCGGTAGACGTGGTTCTCTCGACGGGATCACCATATCCTCCGGTTGGAAACCCAGCTTGCGAGTTTGTCAATCCATAACCTCCACCTTGGCCGTACACCTGCGTATGTTGAGGGTTGTACTCTGTTACAGGGACCTGTGATTTATCCCCTCCTGCATATGTCTCGTTCAGAGTGTAAATCGACTCTTGCCCTGGGGTCAAGGGTCGGGAATGAGGATCGTCATATTGGCTTTGAAATGCGGAATTTTGGTGCAGTAGAGAGTGCTCTGCCTCGTCGTCGGAGTGGCGCCCAGACGGTCTGTAACCCTACAAAGTGTCAGTCCGGGATCAGTCTGTGCTGACCTGTCAGGGAACCTACACTTCCGGGAGGGATGTCACTGAGTTGGTGGCTGTTGTCGTAGCCGCCGCCTGGATATTGGTTCGCCATGACTCTATCGATCTGGAATTGTAGTATAGTGTCTCACAGCGGTGGGAAGCTCAAGCACTGGGGCTCGGCGCCGGGATATTTTGATTGCTGAACAGGCAATCGGTGACGCCCAACAATCACTAGGTAAGTGAGCGGATGTAAGAGTGAGGAGGATGACAGCCGCCAGGGCCTGTCAGAGATCAAAAGGTGGTGATGCGACTGTCAGCGAGTGACGCTGAATTGAGGTGGTGAGCCGACTGAATGCGGAGATGAAAGGTAAAAGAGAAAGAATGTGAATTTGGGAAGAACAAAGAATCAGGGTCCAAGATGTCGATTGTGATCAGATTAGGAATTACTGGCCTTTGCAGACGAAGGGAAGAGGAGAGACAGAGGTGTTTCAGTCTTCTTGACCTTCTCCCACTCACATGCCCCGTTCGAGTGCTGCTCAGGCCGTTTTTCAAGAAAAGTCCTCCCCTGAAAGCTGAAAGAAGCGAATCGGGAGGCTCATGCATGGAGCCCGGACAAAGCGCTGACGACACCGGACAAGCATGCAGAGGCGGCGGTGGCTTACTGGGCCAGACTTGTGGAACCCGCCGACCAGGCTGTGCTGCAGTAGCACGTTGCTTGTGCGTTCAGGTGCTTTTAACCTGGTGATTCCTCGAGACGCCGCTCAGCAACCAAGCATTCAGCCCCTCGGATGCGAGTGAGATCCTTATATTCGCAGCTAGGGGATATTGACACTGAACAGTATTTGGACATTGAGAATTTGAACAGGTCGGAGGTTACTGCATAGGCTACATCCTGGCAGCTCAACTTCAAGAGATCGATCTTAAGATCTCAAACGGAGCCTGCGGAAGATGAAACATTGCCAAAAGACCCAAGATCCACTGATCCACCAAAATCAGGGGACTGGTTTGCCCGTGCAAGCCGCCGCGGCTCTTTTGGAGCCTCCCCCGCAGTTCGCTGCTGCAAACAGTGGAATTGCAGCAACTTAGGGGCTCAATGCAGGACATCCATCATTAACTGTGTAATCGTGAGGGCGGTGCCATTTCTTCGTGATGACTCTTCACAGGCAGTAATTCAGCTGATTCCCAAACAGCCAACACTGCGGTAATCTTTCTGCGGTGAGCATAGTATGCAGCCTTTTCCTTCTGCAGCAAGGACTTTGTGCTGTGCAGGGTGCTCGAAGCCTCGCAGTAGTCGCCCCGTTAGCGCAAGTGACTGAGTATGTAAGCCAATGGTGCAGGAACGAGTCACTCAGTGCGAGTTTACAAACTCTTGGTCCAATTTTAGAACTGCTTGCGAACACGGGGCGGTGCAGCATGCGCCACATGTGGCAATTATCGGTTCCATGCGACTGGTCTACATGATGGCAGCTACTGTCCATCTTTGGAAAAGAAAACAATCCTGAATTTGCTATGGCGCTCGAGCCCATCGCATTTACGATGGACTGCGATAATCGACTGTCGTGGATGCACTCATGTTGCGGACAACCACATGAAGACCTTTCTCTGCCCCTATATTGATGTGGATCACAGGATTCGTGGTCGGATATTTGGCGTCGTCAGCAGACCCCAAGGAAGAGACGCGATGAATCGGGGTATTATCTTTCTCACGCGCAGTTTATATTCCGGCCATGATCGCAAAGTTGTTCTTGAGGTTTCGTTGAGCTCTCTTCTCTCGAAATATGCACATGAGCCCTGCGAGGAGAGTTGACAGTGAAACTAGGAGTGTGTGACCTTGTATATGCTGGGACACTTGGCAGGTACCACAGCCCATCGCGTCCTGGAATAGTAATGTTCGGCATCGTGCAACAGCAATTCAAGTACAGGTCCCCGACTTGCTCTGATGAGTGATCGCAATTCTTTGATGTTGAGTCCGAGCATGCTGTACTTTTAAGAAAGATGAATAACATACGAGGTAGTAGTATCAGTTCTGGCTGAAAGACGAGGCAATCTCATGGTGCAAGTTGTTTGAAGGAGGGCCGCCCTTTGCCTTGCTGGGTCATAGGCTGTCGCTTCTCTGCCAACCACAGCTGCGGGCTGCGTGTACGATCACCCCTTCATCTCGCACATGCCCTTCGCAGCCCCAAAGCTGGATTGCCATTTGTCGGATCTGCTCACGTCGCTTTCTGCTCACCTCCACCTTGCCATCCTCTCCAAACTGCTCGCCAGGCCGAGAACAAGAGATCTGCTGGCCGACGCCTGTGCTGATCGCCCTTGGACTCCTCTCCATCCTGCGCATTCCACCGACTTCAATCCTTCAACAAACCAACTCGAATTCGATCCTTTTGTGCCGTTTCTAAAACTTTGATTTTCACGACCTTTTGTTTCCTGACGCTGCGCCGTCCCACATTCCTTTGTCTTTCTTTCGGGCACGGTTCCCATCACACGGCACGATCACGCAGCGCTCCTTTCGTTCCTCGAACCTTGACGGTCAACCATCGCACTCGTTCGAGCACCAGTTCACGCCTGTCATTATCGTGTTCCACTGCCCTCGAGCGAAACCGCGGTGTTTGAGCAGGGATCAGAGTCAGGTCGACACACCACCGGCTTGCGGCGAGAAGAAGGGAAGAAGTCAGGGCTGCATCGACATATTCAAATTCCGCCTGCTGTCGCTACCTACTACACCATCAGAACAAAGGGTTCAGCATGGCCCTCGACTCCTCACCGCATCGCCTTTTTCGTCGTTGCGTTCAGTGCCCCCCCGACCCTCCCATCTGCCCGTCATGTGCAGTTGATGAGACATGCTCTCTGACGGCCCAATCATGCAATTCCTGCGCGTCTACCACATGCGTTAAGATTGGCTCTTTGCCCGGACAGTCAGCGCCGAAGAAATCCACACCCGTTGGTCCTATTGTCGGAGGTGTATTGGGCGCCGTTGTCATCCTGGCTGTCGTCGTCTACTTGGTTTATCGATTCTACTTCCGCAAGAGACGGCGGGCTCCGGCATGGGATCCTCCTGAGAAGAGAGATCAATCTACCTTGCACCGGGCCAACCGTCAATCAACTCGGTCTGCGCATTCAATTGCTTCAACGGTTCTCACTCGAGCCTCGAACGTCATTCAGATTGCCTATATTCCGGGCGTTACCGTTCGATCCCCTCCCGAGTCTCCAGGCCTTCATGTTCCACCAGTACCTGCTATACCAGGAAGCCTTGCTGGCAATTCTGCGACTTCGTCACCACAAGTTGAGCAACATTTCTTCATGCCGAGGGACCTCCGGGATTCAACCTGGTCGGACACCTCTTCACTTGATCCGAGATTCAGCGTCGCACCTAGTTTGGCTCGAGCAAGCGTTGCTACCACCATATATCGTAGCGACGCCATTGTCCCACCCGTACCAGCCGTACAGGCTTTTCGGGCACAAGCCAATGTTGTCAGCGTCAAATCCGGCTCCAACACGCCAGGCACATCATCGACGCCCAGTTCAAGAACCCCACAGATCCCACAAGTGTCTAAAATGGGAAGCAGTAACAGCTCCATTGTCGCGAGGAACGTTACTGCGCGGCCTATCGAGGTCAAAAAGGCCACCTCAGCAAACAGAGTGCCAACACTTGCAAATCTGGCTAAGGAAGCTGCTCGGAAAAGTAGCACTGGCATGAGCTCACAAGAAAGTGTTCAGGTTTTCGTCGACGAAAAAGAGGTCGTTGCTTCGCCTGCTGCTACATCACCCCGCACATTCATTGAAGAATCACCGGTTTCGCCTCTTGTGATACCAAGGCAGCCGTTCGCGGTAAATCATTCGGCCAGATCTTCGTCCGTCAGTGGTATCCAGGATTTCTCCCGGGGCTCTTCAAGCGGAACGACCCACAGACACACGGGCAGCGCCACATTGAGCGCTCTTATAGAGGACTCGATCAACCGTGCGAGGGATCCTCAACCCATGGTCGTGGCGAGCCCGACTCTTCGGCCAGAGCTTGTCAAGCATGACGCAGGGCCGTTTTCAGACGCCAACGAAGTAAAGGAAAATCTACCTTGATGTACACTACCAATTTTCACTTCTCAAATTACCCGGCGAGGTCCGGTTGATATCTGTTATGAGGCTAGTTTATGATATTTGGGTAGTTTGGTTAGGGCGATCTGGATTCTGATGTTGCCCCTAGACGCCGTGGTCCTGTTATGTACCACGAATAAAAGCATGAACAACCTAATTGCTCCCGAAGATATCACGTTGATCTCTCACTTGGCTACCCGGAATTGCCTGCTTCACATTATGCCGAGGTTGCCGGGCAGACCACGCCGCTGGAGGGCAAGATCCCAATTCAACCGTCTGGGGAGTTCAGAGTAGCAACGGCATCCCAGACGCGGTGGAAAGTGGCCTTTGCAACGTCTTAGGTCGAGAATGTTGTGCGGTCTCGCAGCCTTCCCTACCCATGGAGATCATTCTCAACCCCGCCATCCCAGATAACAAGGCATTGGCTTGGCCATGTTCCATCAAATGGCGGGACTCTGGCCGGGGGACTGCATCCGTAAGAAGGATGTGGGCAGTGGAAGGGACATCCAGTTCTTCTGCTGGAACATGCACAGGCTGGGTTCGGGACTGGCCTGTGAAGCGTATGCCAGCGTGCGATACGTGATTTTCAGCCATGTCATTGAGATGGTCAATGGCACAATCACTGAGGTTGGGAACAAGCTGCTGGAGCGGATGAGAAATTTGGTCGCAGGGCAAGACGTGGATACTGATTGAGTGGCTTGAGAGAAAGGAATAGTGATTTAGACCTTTCTCGAGGTAATATGTACAGATTGATACATTTGCTCTAGATACTCAGTATCGATGCGATTACTATTACTTTAACTTCAAGATCGAGTCGCGCATTTACTCCCCAAGTTTGTTGCTCATTCATGATCTTGCCGTGCTCGGTGCGTGCCTCGCACAGCCTGTGCCGATCAAAACGCGACGCGACGATCCTGGAGTAAAGGCACGAGTACGGAGTAACGCGCCTGCGAACTTCAAGGAAGCAGATCAATCTCGAACCTACCAGCAAACGAGGCGTACAACTCGCCCAGAGCACGCACAACTAATTCAACCGGTTCTCAAGCTCAAGCACAGCTCATGAGGCCTGCGGAAGGTCTTTCCCCCAGGTTTCTCGTCCCTTCGAGAGCAGACTGAGTGGACCGTGTGAGGCCGTGAAGCATGGCTGGCTCCTCAATTTCACCGCTCATGACTTTGATTGATGTCCCTGCAATAGGAGACCTATAGCTTGTCGCTGCCCTGCATAGTCTGTTCCTGAACGGGCAGACGAACGATCCGTTTCCCCAGCGTCCAGCGGGTTTCATGGTGTGTACGTGGCTGATGGGAGCAGTACCGCAAAAGACGCGAAGCCTCTGATTTATCTCTCAGCCAGTGTCACGCTTAAGAGAATGAATCGAGCCGAACCCTCGTCGCGATCGCCGTGCGTGATCGGTTGAAGACCAACTCAAGAATCACAAGAGGATCTTATGTCGCAAGGGTGCATGTGTAGGAGCTCAAGCAGCGCGATGATCTCTATGCCCAGAGTCTGCGAGGACTACAAAGTCGGGGAATCAGGACCACAATTTGGGATGGATCTTTATGTGCAACACGATGTGAGCTCCGAGCAGTGGTATCGGTGATGGACAATGAGCATGTGCATCCACAAGACACGATAAGAACACAGGACGGAGTACATCTTAGGTACAGTCTCTGGGATGATCTTGTTATCACCTACCTCCCTCCGTCACCATCCATACGCTCTAGTCACATCGGCAACAATGCTATGCTTCCCATTGCAGCTCGATACGCTACAGCTTCGTCAGATTCAGCGCTTCTTCATACCCCCGGATACACGGGCGAGTGCTCTGTGACAATCACGATGTGAGACACAGCGACTCGACGGTCGTCAATCTGGACGTCAAGGCGTCAATATGCTGTGCTGCAGTACGACTCAGACGCACGATACATACAGCATCAGAAAGACGACTCGTGTAGGATAGACGACTGGCTCGTTGAACTGAACGTACCACCTCGAGTTTTACTGTGTAGTCTCTCCTATCAGCGGGCGGATTTACGTGCTTTACAGTATGAGACGTGGTTGAACTTTGAGCAGGATGTCAAAGCTGAGAAGGAGAAGATCAGGGACGTGCAATGCAGTAGCCTGTCCCTATATACTTTGCGTGACGTGCGTGCCTTAACGAAGCCCAAGTACCGAGTAACCTAATACATAGCTGTATAATGGAAGTCTGTGATTTCGCTGAACGGCTCCTCACATCCTCGCATCCTCGCGATCCATAGTCTTAGTCTTACAGGGACGCATTGTCAGTGAGAACGTCTAGTGGCTCCCCGTACGGTAGGATGGTCAGCGTACTCGGTACGATGAGCAGGATGCCTGGCATGGATGGCACGCGTGTGAAATCGAAAAATGTCGGAAGCTGCACGATATCCATACTTATTCTGTATGGAGCATGTTTCGCAATTAATGACAGTGCAAGGTGGTGTGGTGTTACTACCTCGTACGTACAGTATCCTGCAGTATCTCTTAAGATAAGGTGTGTGTGGGTGTTGGTAAATGATAAGGCTATGGTTGCCGGTTCACAAACTGTTACCGGGTCCCATCCAATTTCGGTGCCAGGAGAACCTAAAGATACTGTATGTGTAGCACACAGTACTTGGTTCAGTCCAGCGTATCGTGTCGTATGTGTCCAGAACTATCGGTGCCAAGCCATCCATCGGCCTCGAGGTGGCGGTCCGCTCACCCCACCTGGGACAGGGTCGATAAGGCCATCCGATGGACTTTGGCGGCTAGGGTCCTCGTACGGAGTTGAGATGAGATGAGATGCGTATTTCTATTACTACTCCTCTCTACACCTGTACCACTGTTCAAGGTTTCAAGAGGACGCTCCTTCGAAATTATAACTACTGTACTGCGTACAGGACCTCATCTCAGGGCCATTGCTTGATCATCGCGCTCTTCTCAATCTGTACGAGGTAAATTGAACCTATTTATCACATCAAGATCATGGGCGAGCAAGGAGGCCTCCCGACCGCGGAGCTCGTAAAGGTCACCAAACACATCTCTCTCCTACCGCCGCTGTCTCGAAGGGGGCATGGTCCTGGTCTCATTCTCGTGGTGTCGGAGAACGTGCCTCGGTATCCCCAGGACGGTGTTGTCTGCGTGGATGGCATTCCGCCTCCGTTGCTGAAATGGGCGGAAGAGGGATTTGCCGTCGTCGAGGTCCGAACTAACGAGCTCGACGGCACGGGAAATGGGAAGATTGAGCAGGCGACTCTTCAAAAGGCTGTTGCGGCGCTCGAGGAGTGTGAGAAATGCGATACCGAGCATGGGATTGCGATGATAGGTGAGTGTCCTGCAGTGTTTGGCTTTTCTTCGGGGAATGGCAGTGGACTGAGAAACGTATTCAAGTTTACGACGCCTCTGTGTGGGATAACTTTGCGTATAGCGACGCCTTGGACACAAGGATATCGGCGGTGGTTGTCTATGGCACGGCTGGGGATCGTGTCGTTCCGGCCTCAATGCCAGTGCTTTGCCATCTGGCTGGGCAGGGAAAGGCAGACTCGCACCCTGGCGCCAAAGTATACACTTATCCGACCGTTAAGGCGTCGAACTTTGCCATCCCATGTCAACCGAACTTCGACAGCACAAATGAGGCGGTCTCGCATACGCGCAACCTCACCTTCTTGAAGAAGTACGTCCGTGGATTGGATTTCGATCTCGAGGCGATATGGGAAGAGCACACCTACTTCGAGTTTGCGGAGCGGTCGGTGCCAAAGACAATGGCCACGATGGTGCAGGAGCCGTATGTCAACCATATTCCCACGGTATGAAAGAACCCCAGATCTCTGTGCGTTCGTGGACGAGGTTGTTAATTCGGCTGTAGATGACCGGCGGCATTGGGCGAGCGAGTCTGTCTCACTTTTACGCAAACAATTTCATTCCGAAGAACCCAAAGGACATGAACTTGGTGCTTGTGAGTCGGACAATTGGTATTGATCGAGTGTGTGACGAATTCGTCGCCACGTTCACGCATGACATGGAAATCGACTGGCTGTAAGTCTGCCTTTTCCCTTCATCAGAGGGTATGAACTCACTTCCCGCAAGAGCTCCTGGCATACCTCCAACAGGACGAAAAGTCGAACTTCCATGCACGTCGGTTGTCTGCGTGCGCGGCGATCGCTTGTACCATGAGCATATCGCCTGGGATCAAGCCTCGCTGCTGATCCAATTGGGCCTGATGCCGGAATATCTCCCTTATCCGTACTCCCTCCCGGATGGCAGGAAGCCAGAGCCTGGCAAGAAGTTCGAGTACAAGGTGCCAGCTGCTGGCATCGACACATCGGTCAAGATGTTGGACAAGAACAGCATCCCATCGAACAAAATGTTTGAGTATAAGATTCGTGAGGTAGATGCTTGAATGGAGATGCATCAGAATAATTACCCTCGTCGCCCATCCTGTTGCCTTGAAGCGAGTGGGTATTAAAAAAAGAGGCAAAACCAGCCAAGCTCATGATAATGTCCCCGATGATGAGAATGTGTCCACTTTGTTCATCACGCGTGGATCGGTGAATGACAGACCAGCCAGCAACGTCTCAACAAGCCGCAGTCTGTCTTCGACGTCCCTGCTCTCTCGCCTCCAGAACCTCAACATTTCGATGACCTTTTCCACAGCCTGTCGCCACCGATCTGGCATAAGAAGTGTCAATTTTTCAAGCCTGGCCGCGGCGAGAAGGACAAATGCGCTTCGTGTGCAAGATCTCAACATCAGCCATGTGCCATGATGGCGGTAGAAGAATCCCTGCTCGTTCTTTTCGATCCTCTCCACACAGACGACTAGGGCTTTGTGGACAAAGGTATCCATTGACTCGCTGGAAATCGTGGGAGTCCGCTCCGGTGTGTCATAGTTCACCGCGGAGACGATGAAGGGCCAGTACATCATCTCATAGCAATCGAGCAGGTGACCCTTCAGAATGAATTTGAGCGAATGGTGCAGGTCGCTCTCTTCACCCACGGACGGTGCATCAAGTTCCAGTGCTTGAGGCAGAGACCGGATCCAGTCCGAAGCTTGCTGTTCGAATCCCAGCGTGGATTCGGCGGCATTGGACAATGAGCTCGTGGCCTTGCTGTCGTAGATATAATTGAGGATCCTGTTGCCGAGCCGCCGCAGGGCAATTTCGGCGAGATAAAAGTACCATACAATTTCCCTCTGGGATCGCAGGCCCTCTGGAGGCGAAGGGAAGAAGGCCGGGTAGGTCAGATCCCAGATCGACGTCTCCGAAACGTTGAGTTCGAGTCGTAGCTCCCTGGTTGCAATCCAGTGTCAGCTTTGGCGGCAAATGATCGAGCAAGCGCATTTCACTTACAGCTCTGACTTGAAGCAAGTCCAGTAGATGCTTTCCCGCAGCCGTTGCTCTCCTTCCCTGTCGACCTCGGGAGACTCTTTCTCCGTGTAGAACGCTTGACAGCAGGCGAGCGCCTGGACAAACATCTTCCATGCTTCCATCGGACGCAAGGTTGCCATCAAGTACACGCCGGCCAGGAAGAAGCACTGTGCTTCCAGGACGCCTGTCCTGCATAGCAGATGGCCCATTCGCTTCTGCGCCGCCGAGAAGTACGCCTCTGACTGCCGGAATTGAGGGGATGAACGAAATGACGAGGCATCTTGTTGAGGGCCCGCGTCGAACGGGCCAATGGATCCGTGAGCATAGATCAACAGCTGTATTGAGTGTCAGCACACAGCGGCTTCATTGCCCTAGTCTCAGAGGCCAACTCACCAGCAAACACGACTGTGCATCCCATCCGATACCATTGAACCGGGCATCACGCATGTAGCGTTGAATCTTGGCCTCCTCGAGCACTGGGTTGTAGATGAACACGTTGTTCATGAAATGCGCCACCAGTTCCTCCTCGGCCACCTGCTCATCGAACTCGGTGACCATGGATAGAGTTTGGTTGGGGCCATGGCTCGAGTTGAGCAGTCCTTTCAGATCAAGATTGGGGCTCACATCGTCGAACACAGACCATGACAAGACGCCTTCGATGTTCATATGACAAGGCGCGGCATCCTTCGACCTTTCCAGGCTGGGCGAATTCAGCGACTTCAGCCGGGACAGCACCCCCCGGCTCGGACTGTCGGCGACGCTGCTCGAGACCGCGGCCGCAATCTGGCCCTGGCCGTTCCGCGCCCGCAACAGCTCTTCGAGCGTGTTCAATTTGTCCAAGATTGCCAGACTCGCGGAATCGAAGCTGCAGGAGTCAGAGAAGGGTTCAAGCCATCAGCACAGGCCCCGAGGATGTGCCGGCTTCATTCCACATACGTTGAATGGTCTCCTTCGGAGTACGTGCATTCTGCACCAATCGACAGACAAGAAGAGCATGACGGCCGTGCGTTATTGCATTTAGTGCGACGCACTCGACATTTCTGGCAGGCCTGTATTGCCCTCTTCCGGGGGTAGGATGATTTCCGCGCGGCAGGACGTTTCCGGGATTCAGTCAGGGCGGTTTCAGCCTCGATTGCGCTGATGAAGGCCCCATTCTGCTGGACGGCCGCCGGCAAGTGGCCTGGATGGAGAGTCGAAGAATCGTAACTTGGCTCGTTGGAATGGAGGATGTTCCGAAGCGAGCTTTCCATTGCACGACGATAAGACGCCTTCTCCACCAGGTAGCTGGGGATGAAGATCTGGGGAAAGACGATGGAGAGAGGATTGAAGTCGCTGGAGCGGAATGCCGGGCCCTGATAAAGCCCTTCAGCGGAGTGCTGGAACAGCCCACAAGTCCCCTCAAACACGTTTTTCTTGTGGGGGAGATTCTCGGGGCCACTACCACCCCCCCGGGCGCTAGACGGTCCGCCCGGGCGGCTTTGATAGGCTCCAAGGAGGCCGAAGAAGCCTCGCTCGCCTGGACCAAACGCGCCCAGTCTTCTAGAAGCCTTCCGAGCCGAAACTCACTGCATGGGAACACGAGCCCTTGTGATTGATATCATACGCATTGTCAGCAAGGGGACCATGCCAAAGTCTGTGACTGCAACACTACGTTACCGCTTGGAGTCATCTTGACTCGAGCACGAGTGACTCCACCATGGCATGATTCCCTGCTGGTCTGGGCGGGGTAGCGCCTCCTACCGCCCCAATGCTACCCAACCGTTTGCCAACCTCTTCGACATTTGCCTCCATTGGCATGCGGAATCCCGGGACATGAGAAATCTACATCACCCGCTGGAGGTATCGTGACTCCAGAACATATTATCTGGGGACGGGTGGGACCTCCAGAATATGCATGGAACGCAGAATGGCATATCAAACGATATAAAGAGAGCCTGATCCCTCCTCCAGTGAGTCGAGCTCCTCCGACAAGGTGGACTGCCTCCGTCCTTCGCCGCGATAGCACAGCATCCTTCACCGACTCAAAGGCAAGATGGAAAAAGCCCACATCAACGACGACACCAAGGCTGCCGACTCGATCATTGAGCATGTCGCTCCAAAGGTCGAGCAAGCCCGACTTGCGGCCGAGGAAGAGCACAGTCTCTCGGTCCGGGAAGCCATCTCGAAGAACAAGTTGGCTGTCTTCTGGTGTGTTTTCTTCGCCTTCAGTGGAGTCGCTTGGTAAGTGCTCGAACTCGTACACAGGAATCGAGGACCGGCTGACCGACTTTTGCCAGGGGCTTCGACGCACAAGTCAACGGTGCCATGATTTCGGTGCCACAGTTCCGGTACACGTTCGGGTATGTTGAGCGACTCGGCGAATGATTGTTTCTCTAACTGACATTTCGCTCTAGATATATCTTCGAGCTTCCCGATGGAAGCTTAACACCAGTCATCCCGGCGTCGTGGCAGTCCGGCTTCAATAGCATCTCTAGCGTCGGACAGTTCTTCGGGGGGTTCATATGTTCGTGGCTCTCCGACCGTGTCGGCCGCCGATGGTCCCTCCTCGTAGGGCTGGCTTTTGTCACTGGCGGCATCTTCGGCGAAGTGTTCTCACATACCCGACCGGCGTTCCTCATCGGCAAATTGATACTTGGTATCGGTCTGGGCTTTTACCTGACCATTGGTCCGCTCTACTGCTCGGAAGTGGCGCCAGTCGTCCTTCGTGGTATTATCACCGGTGGTATTAATTTCGCCATCGTCATTGGCCAGCTCCTCTCGAATGCTGTGATCAAAGGATTTGGAGACAGGAATGACCGATGGGCGTTCCGAGGTCCATTTGCGATCCAGTGGTTGTTCGTTGGTAAAGAACACCCGCCCAGATTGACAAGACTCGTGTCTAACAGTTGAAATAGTCATCCTCCTGGTCGGAATTCCCTTCGCACCGGAATCCCCATGGCACTACGTCCGTCGTGGCCGCATGGAAGATGCCCGACGAAGCCTGGAGCGTCTCCACGGCAAGGGCGTCGATGTTTCGCCCAAGCTCGCCATGATCATCCGAACGGTCGAGGAAGACGCCGAACTCTCGAACTCAGCGCGTTGGGACCAGTGCTTCCGCGGCACCAACCTTGTGCGAACAACCATCTCGGTCGGCGTCTTCGCATGCCAGCACTTGTCCGGCATCGTCTTTGTGCTTGGCTTCTCCACCTACTTTTTCGAGCTCGCGGGCATTGAGACCACGCACGCTTTCGATCTCGGCGTCGGAGTCACGGCCTGCGGCGTCGTGGGCGTCATCATCTCTTGGGCTGCCATCAACACCCTCGGTCGCAGGAAGCTGTTTGTCTGGGGCATGATTGGCATGACCATTGTCCTGGTGCTCATGGGGATCCTCGACGTCGTGCACACGTCAGCCGCCCGCTGGGTCCAGGCTTCTTGCACAGTCGTGTATGCGCTGATCTACCAGATCACCATCGGCTGCATTGCATTCGCCCTGCTAGGCGAAGTCTCCTCCCCGGCACTTCGAGCAAAGACGGTCGGTCTGGCCACTGCCTGTCAAGCCGTGTTTGGAACCGTCATGAATATCGTGGTACCATACATGGTCAACCCTGACAAGGCCAATCTCAAGGGCAAGGTTGGCTTCGTCTTTGGTGGAGCTTGCCTCTTGGGCACCATCTGGAGCTACTTCTACATCCCGGAGTTGAAGGGCCGCACCTTCCAAGAGATTGACTACTTGTTCCAGCACAGGGTTCCCCCGAGGCAGATGGGCAAGTACAATATTGAGGATGTGAATGATGCGTGAAGGGAGAGAGCGTGGCGACAGGTAATAGGCTTTGGGGGCATCCAATAACTACTCCGTATACTAGAAGAGCTGAGATGGTGAATGAAGATTACAAGCAATAATTTGTGCGATATTTTCTGCAGTACTTACTTCCGATAATTCTGCAAACTACCTTCTGCAATACTGTGTGCAATACTGTAGGATAAGATAGGTAGGAATAGGTTAAGATAGGATATTACAATATACTACTATGTAGATAGAGATGTCAGGCCAAGCCGTAGCATAACATGTATGAAATCCGCCATTTGACATTCGACATTCGTAGCCACCAGTGCCAGCGGAGTAAATCATGTATATTACAGTATGTACTCTCGCAGAACCATATACAGTACAACATTAAACTCTACTAGCGGCCTATTAAGAGCAAACAAGCAGAAGGCTACTCTCATTACTAAGTACTTCCTGCCTGACGAACAGTGAACAGAGATCAACTTGAGTCTCGAGACGTCGTCCTTCCCGTTCAGATCTCATAATTACGGAGTATTCAGTCCTTAGTACATACTGTAAATGTGACTGCAGAGTCCCTGCTATATAGCCAGCCTTGTACACTGTAGCCTTCTACTTCACTTCCCGCATATATATCCTCCTTCGTCCTTCGTCCTCCTCCTCCCCCTCCTTGTTCTCATGGCTGCTGCTGCTACTGCTCCAGCACTTCAGCCTCCTACACATCCTCCTTTTCTTCATACTCGATGATTTGATCCTTCTTCAGCACCGTCTCTGCATGTCGATCGTGAACCACCCTAGCGGCAAGAGCCGAGTCTCGGATCTCGGGCGTGGCGAATAAAAAGTCAATTTCTTCCAATGTCTTGCCCGTTGTCTATGTAGTTTACCACCGGAAGTGTCAGTGACTGTCTCTGTCGCAAGCACCAAGGGGTGGCAGATCAGGACACATAAACATACCTCAGGACACAAGTAATATACAAAAGGCACGGCGACGGCACAGGACAGGAGCATCCAGATCCAGATCTTCCAGCCGACGTTCTGCAACGCGATGCCTCCAGCGAACACGGTGATAAAGCTGAAAAGCCATTCGCCGAACGCGCCGGCCGCGCCACCGAGATGGCGGAGTTTGAGAGGCGCGATCTGTTTGAGGGATGTGGGTCAGTAACATTTATTCTTTGTTCTCGTTTCTGCAGGATCGTGCATGGGCTCTCACCTCGGGACCGTAAAGCCAGGGCACGCCAATCCATCCGTAGCCAAAGACAAAGTTGTAGATGATGACAAACGCCACGGCAACCCATTGACGCGTCAACGTAGGGTTCGGCAATCCAATCATGATCACAAAGATCAGCATGCAGATCGTCAGGATGACGGCCGACCAGATCATCACGCCGCGGCGGCCGACTCGTTCAATCGTCCAGGGCAAGGGATACGTTCCGAGAGCGAAACCGGTGTTCATGACCGCGGCGAGCAATTGAGAGAGAAAGGGCGAGAGGCCGACTTGCGCGAAGATGACGGTCGAGTAGTAGACAGACAAGTTAATCCCTGTTCCCGGCAACCGTTAGTCGCTTGAAACTCTTTTCCGCTGAAAAAAAAGGCTCGGAATGCGTGGGATTGTCCTGGCCAGAAATTCAAAACATACATACCCATCATCTGCTGAAGCGACAGGATCATAAAGGAGATGCGGATTCTGCGGCCGGCCCTGAGATCGCTCCTGTCCCAGAACAGATCGAGCGGGTTGAACTTATGCTCGTCCTCGTCCTCCAGCTTGATCGAAGCCAGGATTTCATCCCGCATGGCCTGGACGGACGGGTCTTCGAAGGGCCGGTCGTGCAGACGCATCACGACGCTGTCTCCTTCTTCGGTCCGTCCCTTTGCGTAATACCATCTGGGCGTGTCGGGTAGGAAGAACATGCCAAAGATGGAGATCGTTGCAAAAAAGGCTTGGAACGCAATCGGAAAGCGCCATGATACCTGGTTGTCCATGCGGGTGAAGCCGAAATCGACCCAGTAGGCAAGACTATCATCTTCGTCAGACTGGACGGACCAGGAACATTTCTTGCAGAGACGGGGAGGGCAACTCACGCAACTCCCGAGATCAGCCAGACACATTGGATTGCGACTTCGGGTCCTCGTTCTTTCGACGTTATACTCATTTCCGCCATGTAGGTAGGAACACTGCAGGAGATAAAGCCAATGCCAAATCCACAAAGAACGCGGCCGACGATGATCTGCGCGACCGACCAGGAAGATGCTTGAATGCTGGCGCCAACGATGACCAGCGCATCGCCTATCAGGATACAGCCTCGTCGACCCAGTGGCATACCGAGGACTGTCACTGCCAACGAGCACACGGCTGCTGCCAGCGTGTACGAGGATGCAATCATCGGAATAACGTAGGTTCCTGTCGGGTGGCCAATGGCGTCGAGGAAGGGTTTCGTGGTCTGCACACCGCCGAGGACTCCAGCATCATAGCCGTACATACAGAAGGACTGTGAAGGATCGGTTAGTTTCTGAGCGACTCGCCGATGGGGCTACCGTTACTTACCAACGAGCAACAGACGGACATGATACGGTAGAGGGCCCTGCCCTTGACGGTTTTGAGGAACTGCATGGTTGGTGGAAGGTGAGAACACTGGATCGTCTCTCAGGGAGGTATAAGGTGAGAGAACTCCTGGACCATCAGAGCCACGTTGTCAGGTCCCGCGACATATGATATACATATCTCCATCACGGGCCTGGCCTCGACATCTCGAACTGATAGCCGGAATTGCGGGCTTAGTAAGGTCCACCCGAACGGGGGAAGGGGGTGATTGGTCCGAGGCGGAGGGATTGGCGACCTTTCCGACCCACCCCCGCACCTCTGCCCGGCGTGGGCGGGATTCGAAACCCGGGGAAGTCGATTCTATTGACAAGATGGCCATGGCCTTCCAGAGGAATTGACAAGCTGCAAGGCCTGGTTGGACATCATCCGTTAATACGACACGAAGACTTGCATGTTGGCCGCATTCCCCCGACATCAATATTGCCAGTGTGTGTGTCTGTCTCTAAACGATCCTCGGCGGTTGTGGCAACTCTCTCTTTCTGTTTGATTCTCGTCTGGCACTTGTAAGCTTGCAGGGGCCAATTATGTACCTCAAACAGTTCTGCCTCCGAAGTCGTTCGTTGCGCCGCCTCCCGACCCCTTTGTCCAGCAAGATCAGGCCGAAAGCCTTCATGGATGATGCTGGGTTGTCTCAGGTTGCTAGGGGACAGTGCTTTCACCAGACCCGATCTACCTCGACGACCAACAACAAAGCTCCGGCAACTAAACTCGGAGCCTCCAGCGAAGATGCTTACAGAACGAGAACAATACAAGATATGATGTCGTTGAAAGGCAGGGTAACTGTTGTCACTGGTAGGTCCGAACGTCACAACTGGTATCATTCCGCGTCGCTAAAATTCATGTAGGAGGAGCACGAGGCATTGGATTGGCGTTGGCGAGAGGGGCTGCCGAGCTTGGAAGTGATATCGCCGTTCTCGATGCCCTCGAAAAGCCATCCGAGGCCTTTTCAGATTTCGAGAAGGAGCTCGGAGTCCGGGCTCGGTACTATCGGTTCGTTCCCCTGTCGGTGTGGCGTTGTGGAACCTGCATTAACCTGTATTGCTGCTAGGACAAGCGTCACTGATCCTGAGGGCTTGACGCGCACGTTTGAGACTGTGGTGAAGGATTTTGGTCAGATAGATAATTGGTATGGTCAACGCCTCGGGCCATCATCTCTGCTAATGTCGGTCAAAGCGTGACGGCTGCTGGAATAGTCCATGACAAGCCCTTTCTGGACACAACTTGGGAAGAGGGGGCGCGGATACTGGATGTCAATGTGAGCTCTGAGGGCTTGACGTGCAGGACGTTCTGCTGATACAGTGACAGGTCATGGGCACAATGCTGAGTGCACAATTGGCTGCCAAACAAATGCGGGCTCAAAACACCGGAGGCAGCATCGTCATGATCGCGTCGGTGTCAGCCGGCACTGCATTACAATCGCAAAGGCTGAACATATATGCTGCTTCCAAGGGTGCTGTAAAGTCCCTGTGCGTGCAGCTAGCCGTGGAGCTTGCACCTCTCGGGATTCGCGTGAACACAGTTTCTCCGGGATTCATCGCGACCGAGATGACGAAGGGCCTTGCCCTCACAAGGCCGGAGCTGCTGGCAGTGTTCAAGTCGCCTCCGCTTGGCAGAATAGGCGATCGAGCGGATCTGAAGGGCGTGGTGGGATATCTTCTTAGCGATGCCGCAGCCTACACCACTGGTACGGACGTGCTCGTGACTGGTGGCGTGCATGCAGGTCTGCTATAGGAATGTAGTTATTGGACGCCACGGCAGGTGTCTGGCAACCGCGACGCTACAGGATTGATTATACAAGTGGTTACGCTTCTGTTGGCAGACCTATTCGTGTCAAGGATCCTGAGGTGGTACGTGAGGGAGCTCGAGGTTGTTGTAGCCACCCCAGAAGAGTGTTTCCAGCGAAAAGTCATCGTAGGCGGTGTCGAAAAAGCTGAATGCGGGATCGGTTTCCCCAAAACTCAGCCCATAATCGAAACTGCCCTGGCTTTGAGGCGACTGATGGCTCTGTAGGAGATCGCTCTCTGCGTTCGTCGGTCGCCGCTTCTTGGACGGCGCTGGTGCCACCTCTTCTGGGATGTCGTCCCACGGATTCTGACGCTTGATCTTCGACTTCGACCTCCTCAGCAGATCACTCTTGATGCCCATGATCACCTCCAGTGCCCTTGATGCACTCTTAAAGGCCATGCCCAGTTCACTCAACGCTTGACAACAGAGTTCCAGGTTCTTCCACGCAGTGTTACTTCGCGTCGGATCAGTCGCAGAACAGGCCGTGAAAACGTGGATCAGGGTGGCTGTGAACACCAGATGGACTGCCTGCACATTGATCCTTCTTAGACTGTGAAGGCGGCGATACGTCTGGATCAGCTTTGCCATGAAGTTTGCCGAGCTCGTGCAGTGGTTCCTCCCCGTCGCGATCTCAGCTGTGGTCAATCCTGGCAAAGTCTTGACCGAAGCGAAAAATGGGCGGAACGTGATAATTCTGATAGTATGATATTGCATGCTGTATGCCATCAGCGGACGTAGCTTTACTGGGTGATGGAACTTACTGTAGCTGGAGAACATGCGGAAGGTAGTAGGCATTCTTGTCGACGTCGTTTACAGCTAAGCTGCTCGGAAGACTGTGAAGCCAATTCGACAGGTCATCGCCCTTCTGGCTGGCAAACTGGAAAAGCTGTCTGGCGCTCTTTGGATCTGTTATGCCGTCGGGGTACCTGTTATAGGTCAGATTCAGGCCTCTGCAAGTGGACGTGCTGCTTACAAGTTCTCTCGAATCGCGGTCATGTGTGCACACAAGTTAACATTCCATATGCTCAGTTCGTCGATCGAGTCTACAATGCGAGGCAGATCCGTTCCCTCGTTGTCAGTGTAGGGGAACCAGTACTTCTTGGCTTGGCTTGGGTCGTCCTCGTGCGTAGAGAATCGCACAGTTATGTGCTTGTCATCGAGGGCGACGGGCCTTCCAACATACAGACTCCACATCCTAGTAGCGAGATGGTTAGCGGAGGTGGTAGTAAAAGGAGAAAAATCAATGTACCTGTCATGGACGAAGACACCTGCCCATATCACCTTGCGGATCATTCCTTCTTCAGCAGAAATCAGGTTCGCTTGAACATATGGTTCTGGGTCAAGATGCAGACCGAGGTCGACGGCAAGTCTGACGGCCATCCCTGTAGCAAGCGAGTCAGCGCAGCTCTCAGACCGTATGGAGGCGTTCCAAACCGCTATCCAGCCAGCCACGAGCATCCCTTGTCAGTAGCGCCTCGACGGCACTGAGGATAACCAGGGATTGAACAGTTGATAGAGTAGGGGCGTCGAGCTCGAGCTCTAACAGGAGCTTCGATCTTGTGGCAAAGAAATCTGCAAGCTGATCCGGCAGGTGTGGGTAAGATCTGGTAGTCATGGTGGCTCCAATGGAACACCTAGAGACGAATTTTCAGCCAAGAGGCCCTCCAGTTTGAGGGAGGCGGTGGTACTTACATGGCGTTCGTGAGCACTTCTGAATATAAGGAACTGAAATGGCCTGCGGCTCTGCAGTTCGTTCTTTCCCGCCAAAAGACGGCTTCCTCAACAACATGGATGGACGGCTCTTCCCACGTGAAGTAGAGCTTGAGAAGGTGATCTTCGATGCTTGGGTCTACGAAGTGACCGACCCCCGCCCCGATCAACAGGTCTGCGCCTTGTTCAGAAGGCGAGCGGAATTTGGATCGCGACAAGGACAGAGGGCCATTGTGAAGGATGTGCAGGTTGGAGGTAGCACCGTAGAAACGTAGCTGGCCGTCTTCAGCTATCTGTAACGAGCCCATGCGTCCGGAAAGCTGGTCTAAGAGGACGTCTTCGCCAGTCGCTGCAAGTGCGGTTGTGTCGGATTGTGAATCGACGGGGAGAGGCACATCTGGAGACGACTCAGAGTAGAAGTAAGTCTCGTCGAGCTGAGCTCCGGCTCCGGTCATCGACGGTCCACTATGGCTGCCATTGCGGCCTCCTTTGCGGTCGTTGTTCAGCAGGTCTATCTGTGTGCGGGAATGGAGAGCTCTTACCTGGCCATCTTGAAACGGCGATATCCGACTGATCTGTGACTGGAGGGATATCCTGGCATAAGGGTGTCTCCATCGTCCACGACGCCGTGGCCCGCCCGTCAGATAGGTCATTCTGGACGTGCATCGGAGGTGGCGGTGGAAGACTGATCCCATTGGCGATGAGTAGGGACTCGAGTTGTTGACAATAGCTGGTCAGGGCCTGTAAGCGCTCCTTGGGAGCAATCTTGCGTTTGTCCACGCCATGCTGGAAGACACACTCCTGTCCATAAAGAATACAATTCGAGCATCGCGGGCTGACGCCATCACACTTGATCTTTCTCCTTCGACAACCAAGACAAGCGGTCGTGACGTGTTTAGTCTGCCGCTTCGCTTGAGCATCGGACGTGTCTGTGTTGGACGACATCAGTTCCTTCTGTCCGAATGGTGCTGGATCAATCGTATGGTATATCGGATTCAATGAGCGGACTCGCATGCGTGAGTTGGCATTCCATATGTCGTCCTTCCTGTTCTAATTGATGATGCCTCTACCGATCGAGGGTATGCGAACTGGTCACGATCAAATTTGCGTCCCACTACGCACACGGGGGTGCTGAGCACATCAGTCAGCGGCCGAGGCCAATCTATCTTTGCGGGGAACCCATGCTGGCGGGCGTCCTCGAATCCCCCAAGCCCCATGGGCCCCAGGGAGGGTACCTGCCAAGCTGCCTTCGAGAAGACTCTGCTGCAAGTCCGTGGGCAGCCGGGCACGGATACCCACACCTCTGGACGCGAGCGCTTTAAGCGAGAGGCACCAGAACAGTCATCGACAGATGCGACATGAAGCACAAGTTGTGCGCTCTGTCCTGGAGCTTGCGGTTCCCAGCTTCTGTATTCAACATGGGCGTTCAGTCCAGTCTGCCGTGATGATGCGGCACCTGGTCACCGCAAGCAATCGTAATCATTGCAGTCATGCTGCGTGCAACAGGCTACTGTCTACCGCCGCATTGAATTCTCGCCCTGCAGCGCTCGTTCCGCTCTCCGATACAACTCAACACACAGATTCTGGACTGCAATCAGGCCATCATCTTTACTGATGTTACTTAACTCTTGCAAAATCTGCAACATGTGCCGCGACACGCCCAGGTCGGGCACCGAGCTCCCCTCAGCTGGGTTGAAAATAATATGGGCTAGAACGACAACCAAGGCTGAAACAATGGTTTCTAGTGATAACCTGCATTTACCGTCAGGGCAATCTTCAACTGGAGGGTGCGAGAGCGGCGTGATAGCAACAAGGGTGGCGTATTTGTTAAGTAGCACAATGCTTTCGGAACTGAGGTTGAACTTACCAGTTACTTGCGATGTCACCCCCGGGTATTAACCTGAGAAGGTCGATAAACCTCCGCGCGTCCTTGTAAAGGATCTGCGCCTTCTGCTTCGACATTCCTTCCATCAACCCCTCTGCGGAGAAGGGATTGCGCCCTGTCTTTGAAACCGGTGCGATGTAAGCGCGGAAAGCGTACGCAGTGGAGAAATAGGTCGACTCCAGCACAACAACATGGACCAGGTCCGAGCGGTGCAGAGCAGCGCGAAGGTCTTGTGCATCGAGTTCGAACAGCCAGTTCCGTCGCCAGTCTTCCAACCTCGAATTGATGGAGCGTAGCTCTGCATCCTCGGGACAATCAGATCTTCGAGCTCCTTGGGGCAGCAATACTTGCTCCATGAATTCAGCCTGCAGGAGAGCCAACTCCACGTGCAGTCGGAAAATATTTGCCTTGAATTCCCCGCCGTCGGCAGCAATCTCTCCGGCTGAGTCCTCGTCGCTAGGTAATGGAACATTTATGAGTCTCGGGCTCAGGCTAGGGAGCCGCCCCGCTCTCATAGCCATATCTACGTCCATAAAGTATGCCGCCCAGAACACACGTTGCTGTTGGAGCGACTCGGGGGTGTCTATCGATCCAGGTCGCCTGGGATCGTTGACGTGCAGATCTTGAATTACACGTAAGGCCAGGCTCACAAAAACCTGTGCTGGGTAAGGGCGGGAAGAAGTCGAGATAACGCATCCGATCCCTAGGAAACATTGGGCCAGAAGCGGCGAAGGACGCATCATGAGTAGTTCCGGGACCACGTCGAGCGATTCTTGTAGATATGTGTTCGCATTCTCTGAGTCCTGGGGTACGCCCAGGGGGCTCATGGACCGGAGCCGGTGGGCCATGGCAAGCACAACCTTCAGTGCGACCCATTCAATCGCGACCCCTGCGGCCATGTTGTCGTAGGATGTCTGGAACAGAGAGGTGATAACGGCAGGATCGAAGATCGGAATTGCTGTATTGAAGTCGATCAGGAACTCCTGAAGCAGAAACATACCACCCTGAACCGGTGGCAAGGAGCATCTCTTCGGGCCATTGTATCGGATCTGAGGAATGAGCTCCGCGTCGGTTGTCGCAAGCGCGGGGGCAGTGATGCCATAAATCGGGTTTGAATCCGGCGTGCTCCAGCCCTGAGATGCGTCTGTTGAAAGCGGAAAGTCGGGAGCCGACGTCCTAGATGGATCCAAGTTGAGTGCTTGTAATAGGGTCGGTGAAGTGCCACTGTTGCTGTGGGCATTGTTCAATGCCATGTCTGGTTGGAGCGCATCCGGTGCAAACAGATTTTGCTCGATTGAGGATGTCGTGGAGGGCATTGACAACGGCGTCAGCGCGTCGGCTCGTTCTTGACTGCTCTCTGTTATCCTTGCCGCAACGGATGTTTTGATAAGCTGCTCAAGGCTCCTCAGACGCTCCTCGAGGCTCTCCATCTGTTTTCTGCGTCTCGTTAGCAGATGCACCAACGACTTAAGGTTAGCCAGTATGAAGCAAATGTACGAGGGCACCGCTTTGGTCTCCTGTACGGGGCGCAGCATGTCGTCTGAGGTACGAGCTCCTGGATATCTGCAAGCGATATCTCCACCCTTCAGGCACCGCGTGCTCTTCCAGTCCAGACTAGGCACCGGGGTAAGGCGACTCACCTTTTCCGCTTCTCTCGGGGCTTTGTGACATGGGTCATCCGGCACACTAAGTTGGCTTTTACACATGATGAACATGTTCCGCCTGCTTCCTTCAGATCACAACGCCTTTTCTTCGATCGGCAGAGATCACAGGCCTGGACAGCACCACCCGTCAGTATGCATTGTTCGGAGTCCGATCGGTAGCTCCGGTTACCTGGGCCATATTGCCTGTCTTGGCAGGGTGGGTGGCGGTTTGCGACATGTCTGCAAATTGAGCCAGCTCGACTTCCTGCGTGCCCGGCGTGAGTATGGACAAAGGTCCCGGCAGACGCGGCTAGGCGGCTACAGAAGACTTTCGCTTCGACAACGGATATTGTAGTCCGCTCCACAATATGGGAGAGGAAGGACGACAGTAGAGCTTTGGTTGTCTGGATGAATGAGGTCAGATTGTGCGCACGTAGCGTGCAGTCTACTACTAGTAACTATTCAACACTACGACATCGAAGAAGCAAGCGGCAGGTCACATGGATCTGAGTAATAGTCTTTAGCCGAGAGTTTGACCGCGATTGCTTACATCGACCATGGTAATTGCTTCGAAGACAATCCGCGCAGCTGCGACATAAGGATTCGTCCCGCTGACAAATACGGCGAATCGAAGCTGGCGCGAGGTCGGTGCGAAACCTTGCCAGCACGGGCATAGCGAGCGTGCGGAGCGTCGGAGACACAATCGAGCCGGATGTCCGACGGTGATCAAGATCGATCTTTATCGCAGCCATGAGAGCAAAATGGCTGACGGCCAGTTCGTCCACGTGATGACATTGTTTGGCCGTATTCCGGACCAACAGATTTCCTCGTCCTCTAATATCGTAGACGAGGACATACCCTCGAGGAAGACCGTCCTGAACAGAGCAGAGGCGGAATATGTGCGCGAGGCCACATTGGGCCAATAAAGCATTCGCTGACACCGTGGATTGTGAAAGATATCCATGACGAGGGCTCAACGTTTGACTGAGCTGGTGATGGGATTGTTCCGTTCTTTGCAAGACGCAAAACAGAACCTGCAAGGTGTGCAAAGGGGTGGCTTTCTTAAAACTCCATGCCATCTGGTCCGCTAACACCATCATCATCCCGCTCGCGTTTGACTCGAACCACCTCGCTCTTGAGCAGGGACCTGACAAATCCATCAAACAACTCCACATACGGTTTCAGGCTCGTCTTTTCCCAATCGTTCAATTTCCTCATGGTGACGCCATCTTCAACATATGCGTTCGTCTGTTCTGCACCTCCTTCAGGATTGCCATACTGATCGACTTCCGCGAGAAGTTCAGTGACTTTGGGCACGGAGAGCGGGTCAAATGCTTCAGCGCGCGCCATATCACCACCAGCTGTGATGGGCACGCATACCCTTCCTGTGCGAGGATGCACCACGAAGGGGCTTTTCAGCAAGTGAATTCTCTTCTTGCCGACCTCCACGTCCAGTCTGGGATAGGTATACTCCAGCAGGATGTCTTGCTTCGCTTCGACCAGAGCTTTCGTATCGAGCGTCTTGCTGACTCCAGTCTTGGCCAGAGCGTCAATGTCTTCCCACTTCCTGATGCTTGATCGGTCTGGGCTGCTTGACCACTTCTTCACCAAAGCTTCGTTCAATGCCTTGTCCGGCAACAATTGCAGAAGGCGAGCTTGTCCTGCCTCAGACTTAAAGGGCTCTTGATCGACCAATACTTGCTGAAAGTAGGGCTTCAAGATATCAAGGCTTCGAGCAATATGTGGATGAAGGGGTCGTTTGATGTTAACTCGCTTCCCACCCTGTACGCCGCCCTTCAGGACTTCGAAATAACCCGTGATGGCCTTCCGCTTATCGTCATCCAGTACTCTCGCGTCTCTATCACTGACCCAGGCGTGAACGCCGCGACGGCCGGAGTAAACCCACATGATGTGCTCAAAGCCGAAGTCTTCTCTCAGAGCCACATCGACAACTTTTATGGTCATGGTCGCGAAAGCCCAGCATTTACTGCAGATATTGGCCTTTTCGCAACACGACCGTATGTCGTCGTAGTCTGTCAAATCAATATCGAAGACTATCTCTTTGCTCAATGGTTTGAACATCGAACTTTTCCTCAAGGTCTTGCGATCTCTTGGGTTTGTAGTGTAAACTGGACCAATCTCGAAACGAGACGGAACATGTCTTAGGATATCTTTGCGCAACAAATCGGCCGTGGGATAAGACTGATATCGAAGATAGGCGTCGTTCGGAAGCGTCAAGGCGAATTCTCGATTGGCGAAGTCTGGCCCAGGCTTCGGAGAGTGATTGAGCCACTGAAAGAGGGATCGAAAGGGGAATAATCGGGCGTAAAACTGTTGCATTACATTCGAGTCTGAATACGACTCTTGCTGTGCGGTCGAAGGAGCCTCCTCTGACGAGGTAGGTGCCGACTGCGGTGGTGAGGAGGGTATGTTGGCATCGCTTGCAAGTTGATCGAATTCTTCGTCATCGTCGTCGAATAGATCTTCCAGTGCTACAGGAGCCTGGTCGGCAATCTTTTCATCGTTGTGGTCACCGCTCGCAACTGGTGGAGCATCGGGAAGGTCGACATCTTCACCGTTTGAGGGTGATTGTGCTCGTGGTGACGATGACGCTGCCATCTTAATGCCCATGCTGCCCTTATATCCAAAGCGACGTACTCTTACTGATAGAGAACTGGGTGAACTCTTGAGACTGGTACCAAGCAGATGTGCGGGCAGGCTCGATGGTGACCAAAACGCGTTCGCAGCATAGCAGAGCGCGTCGCGAGGCGCGTAGCAAATCAGAGTGCGGCCGTCAAATAGAGCCGGTCTAAATCAAAGGCGGCTAGACTCGCAGGCCAGCCTTATCGATAAGCACACCTGAAAAATTGTTGCCAGCCAGCCTCGTTGTCGTTCCGCCATTTTTCCACTCCGTCCCTTTAGCGCACACCACCTGCGCAGAGACAAATTCGCAACATGTCGAACTCAATGGAGCCCCAATTAGAGAAATTGAAGAAGCGCAAGAGGAAGAGGACGAAGCCCACCGACGCAGCAGCAGAGTTGGCAGCGCCTCGGCCGGCGACGAACGCTCCAGAACCTCCAATCACAAAGAAATTGCAAGAAAAGAGCAAGAAAAGGCGGAAGACATCACACGAGAGCGAAGATGACGGAGACAGTGAGGTAGCAGAACCGTCCAAAGACCTGAATACCGTGGAGCCTGGGACGGCGGAGGAGAAGTCCTCCGACAATGAGGACGGAGTCGATGGCGACGATGCTGCAAACGCCGAGCTCGAAGAAATCGTCAACGGAAACACCACCATTGGCACCGGCAATACGGAAATAACATCGAGCGAAGCAGCAGACCTCCCCACCGACATAACCCCTTCCCTCCCAGGCACAGATACTACACCGCAGAGCTTCTCCGAACTTAATCTGTCGGAAAAGACCAACAAAGCCATCCAAGAAATGGGCTTCACCTCCATGACTGAGATCCAACGCCGGGGCATTCCCCCGCTTCTTGCAGGCAGGGACGTACTGGGCGCGGCCAAAACTGGCAGTGGAAAAACCCTCGCTTTCCTGATCCCTGCCGTCGAAATGCTGCACGCCCTGCGCTTCAAGCCTCGCAACGGCACGGGCGTCATCGTCGTCTCCCCGACCCGCGAACTTGCTTTGCAAATCTTCGGCGTAGCGCGCGACCTCATGAAATTCCACACCCAGACATTCGGGATCGTGATTGGGGGGGCGAACCGCAGCGCCGAGGCAGAAAAGCTAACCAAAGGAGTGAATCTCTTGATCGCCACTCCCGGCCGCTTGTTGGACCATCTCCAGAACACAAAGGGGTTTATCTTCAAGAACGTCAAAGCGCTGGTCATTGACGAAGCCGACCGCATCCTGGAAGTTGGCTTCGAAGACGAAATGCGGCAGATTGTCAAGATCCTCCCTGATCGCGACAACCGCCAGACAATGCTTTTCTCCGCCACTCAGACCACAAAGGTCGAAGACCTGGCACGCATATCCCTCCGCCCCGGCCCACTGTACATCAATGTGGACCACAAATCCGAAGCTAGCACAGTGTCGGGCCTCGAACAGGGCTACGTGATCGTGCCCCCGGAGACGCGCTTCCTCCTGCTCTTTTCCTTTCTCAAACGCAATCTGAAGAAAAAAATCATCGTCTTCATGTCCTCGTGCAACTGCGTCAAGTACCACTCCGAACTGCTCAACTATATCGACCTCCCCGTGCTGGAACTCCACGGCAACCTCAAACAGCAAAAACGCACGAATACATTCTTCGAGTTCATCAATGCCAGCCACGGCACGCTAATCTGCACGGACGTGGCGGCACGAGGCCTGGACATACCCAGCGTCGATTGGATAGTACAGTTCGATCCGCCGGACGATCCGAGGGACTACATCCACCGAGTGGGACGAACCGCTCGCGGAAGCAACGGCAAAGGAAGAAGTCTAATGTTCCTGCAGCCCAACGAAGTAGGCTTTCTTTCCCAGTTGAAGGAGGCACGCGTTCCGGTTGTGGAGTTCGACTTCCCGACGAAGAAATTGGTCAACATCCAGAGTCAACTGGAGAAATTGATCGGACAGAACTATTACTTGAACAAGGTGAGTGGCTTACGTCTTCTAAAGCTTGCGGGCATGTGGGCATGGGTGCTAACCGATCACAATAGTCCGCGAAGGATGGATACCGCTCGTACCTGCAAGCGTACGCCTCACACAGTTTGAGGTCTGTCTTTGATGTGAACAAGCTTGACCTGGTGAAGGTTGCCAAGAGCTTTGGCTTCTCTTCGCCTCCCAGAGTCGATATTCAGCTGGGCGCTAGCATGCGGGATAAGAAGCAGAACACAGGACGGAGAAGCTACGGAAGTCAACCCAAGCAGAAGAATGGATTCCGCAGGAATTGATCATTGAAGCGGAAGAGGAAATTCATCCCGCTCATTCGAGCTTAGATCTCTTACTGCTCGGAGGCATTGGCGACGTCGGCGGCCGTGGCGTAAGTGGAGGTTGGAGATGGAGGCCCGGTGGAGGTGGCAGAAAACACACACACACACTCCTGTGTTCAAAATCCTGTATCGGGAAAGATCATGATCAATGTAAAGCCGAGCGTCACTTCTTGCGTGGCTACAGTACTGTACCTTAACAGCTGCATTCACTGCAAAGATTGGTCCAGCATCTTCCCTAAGCACTATGTACTCATTCATGAGCTTCCTCCCCTGCACCAGCACACTCCTCACCCTTTTCCGGGAGTAGTCCAGTCTGCTAAGGTCGGGCAATGTCGCTGCTGGCAACAATGCCTTGGATGTCTCCTGCTTTTTCCCAGGTTATTGTGACGTGTAGACCGACTTCGCTTCTGCCTTGTCCCTTCACCATTTCGTGGAGCTAGGTAATCGGGGGTTGCCCTGTGCAAGTCTTTTCGCGACGACGGTCTATCTAGCATTTCCGCTGGGTGGTAATATCTTCGAAAGATGGAAGAAAGGCTACGCCGGCAGTCGGGAGACAATTGCGCGTCCATCTTCACTGTGGGATCAGAAAAACAGGCGAGAGCAACCGGGGGATTGAATTAAGAAATAACTCCAAATCAATGTTATATTTTGATTTAACGCTGCTCTGTAACTTCCTTTCCAATCTCAAAACAGAGACCACAGCCAAAAAATATCCAGAACTCGCGCGACGGCCTCGATGCCGGAGTCGCAGAGGTGGGTTTGCAAGGGCAACGGCAGTCTATCGTCTCATGAGGATATCCGCTCCGGCCTGCAACTCGTGCTCAAGATCGCTAGCGCCAGCAAAGGCACTTGCCTCTTGTGGCCTCGGATCTTCATGACTGCTCCATTGGCTGGGGTTCTCAGGAATTGGTACGTTCATGTTGCCTGCAGGAGCCGAATTGGTCTGATGGCGCACATGATGACGAAATCTCAGAACCTCGTCCAAGATCATCTTTCGCATTTCCTGCACATCCTCCACGACCTCAAAAGCGAAATCAAACGTCTTAGGGCAGGCTGGCTCGTCGCTAGCATCGTGCCAGATGTGGAGGTATCTGTGTTCCAAGGCATCTTCCACCGAGATACGGGACGAAGGGTCGAAAGCCAGCATGCGATCCAGAAGATCCAGCGCATCAGGGTTCGCTTGTGGGAACAGCCTCTGGAAAGGAATCTTCGGCATGTAAGGCAGGTTTCGGACGTATTCCTGTGCACGCGGCGAACCGATTCTCGACAGAGTCTCTTCGTTAGGGGTGCCGAGATAGTGCAGAATCTGGTTCAACTGATCGACGTAGTCGCGGCCCTTGAAGAACGGTCTGCCTCCCAGTAGCTCAGCCAAGATACATCCGACGGACCACACATCGACTATTTCTCAAGTTAGCTCGAAGCTGGAACGCATCGGGTTATTTTGACATACTAGCTTTGGTATAGCTCTGGAAGCTCAACATAATCTCAGGAGCCCGGTACCAGCGGGTAGCGACATATTCAGTCATATACCCGGCATTTTCTTCGGGGTCCTGAGAGAAACCTCTGGCTAGACCAAAATCGCAGATCTTGAGCTCACAGTCGGCATTGACGAGGAGGTTGCCAGGTTTCAGATCTCTGTGCAAGACGTTCGCCGAGTGGATATACTTCAGGCCGCACAGAATCTGGTAGATGAAGGATTGGAAATGGGCGTCAGTCAAGGGTTGTCCCGATCGAATGATGGCGGCCAAGTCGCACTCCATCAACTCTGTGTCAAGTCAGCGATCGCTGTGTCCCGACCACAAGTAGACTCTTACCTTCGTAGAGATAGGTCTCGTTGAAGTTGTCCGGGCGAGGAATATCCATGTCATAGAGGCAAGTGATCTGTTCCTAGTCAGCCACGTGCTCCCCAGATGTTTGATCGGGAATCTGACATTTCTGTGGCCTCGGAAGTGTTGCAGGAGCTTGATCTCGCGCAACGCTCTCTTCGCAAGGATCTTCTTGCTGAACACATTGGTGACCTTCTTGATAGCTACCCCCTCTCCAGTTTGGCCATTGGTAGCAGCACTTCGACGGTGTCAGCAATGCTCTGGCGCATCTTCTCAGCAACCATACCAGACAATGCCATATGCGCCCTGACCCAACTCTTTTGTGACGGTGTATCGGTCATCAACAACGAAATCTTGGTTGAAGACTTTGAACACCTTGCGCCCGGCTAGGTCCCCCATGTTTGCTGTAGCCGTCTATACTCTTGAGTGTTCTAGAATACGCACAGAGGATGTCGGGCAGCAAGCGGACGGCGCAGGAGGAGGTCAGGTAGGGATTTCGGGCGTTATAAAATAGAGCTGATCCAGCTGAATGTATGGTCGAAGAGGATAAATTGGGCAGGACGGCAAGGCAGATTTCTGTCTCTTCAAATAATATGCGGCTGAGGGATAGAGTTGGGTGGTGCTGACACTGAGTATACGGCTGCGCTTGATTGCGGCGAGCGTGTCCAGTCCGCGAGGACAAGGTGGGGGCTACTTCAGGTGCAGCTTAGGATGTCGATGTAAGACCTAGCCAGTAGAAGTATTTGCCTGTAGAGATAGAACCAAATCGCGGTGTGTCACTTGAAACCTGACATTTAAGTGTTAATCTGATAGCCGCTGGAGCGGGTTGAGGCAGCGTTTGCGATGAACTGTTTCTCGATCCCCTCCTTCTCTGTGAAGCAAGCGCGCGCTCCGAATCTGTTTCAGAGGTGGGATGAAAGAGGGGCAAGGCACCAGAGAAATCAGAGGCCCCGGCGCCCGTCTTGCACCACTAGCACAGCCTAACAAAGAGCTTCGGAGCGCCAAGCAACACGTGCCGGGGCTAGTGAGGCGACGCCAATGGAGCCCTAGCAGAACTGTGTGGCTCGAAGATCTCCAAATACAAGATTTGACAAAGTCGACCAAGGACGAATTATTGATGCCTGTCGCTGATATCGAAGCAGTGCAAGTCTCGAAGATTCTCAGGTCTCTCGAACTTAGGATTTCAGTGGTTGTGTCCCTCGCCGAGAGCACCTGTTGATTTTAGTCGATTCATGAGAAAAGTTAAGTCATCGTCAACTTTTTATAATCCAGCAGTGCTGCAGCCTGCGTCATTATTATGGAGGAAATTCTTGCCAGACATCGCAAAGAGAAACAAGATCTGCAAGCAAAGATCACGCAGAAGAAGAAGAACGCCACAAAGAAAACCAGGAAAGGTGTCAATGATGAGTGCGACAGGCTTGAGAGAGAACTGGCTGAAAAACAACAAGCAGAGCTTGAGGCCTTGGAGCCTGCAAAAGAAACCCAGATAGCCGAGTCTATTGAAGAGCTAGCTATTGACGATGCCTCTACCATGCCCAATGGCGAGTCAAATACAGCACCGGAAGACCCCGGACAAGCGAACCATCTGCAGCCTACGCCCATCGACCAGCCCCGACAGAAGAAACCCAACAGACAAAAGGCAAGACTAGCACGCCGTGCTGCCGAGCAAGAGGTCGAAGCCGCTGCGGCAGCAGAAGAGGCATCGCACCTACCTAACCTACGTGAGCAAGAGATTTCAGCAATGAAAGAACAGATGCAGAAACTCGACCTCTCTGAAACCCTCATCCGACCAGACGGCCATTGTCTTTTCTCAGCATGTGCGCACAGTATGCCACTTGACCTCCTTGTATCGAGATCTGGGGAGGTCGGGAAGGAGCCCTATCAAAATGTCAGATATGCAGCGGCAGATTTTATGGCGAGCCACCCAGACGATTTCGCGGCATTCATGGAAGAGCCATTGGACTCTTATGTGCGAAAGATCCGGGATACCGCAGAATGGGGTGGAGAATTGGAGCTGCAGGCTATTGCACGGTCCTTTCATGTCGACATCAATGTCCTTCGAGCAAATGGCCAGGTTGAAAAGATCCGCTCTGGATCAGACGACAAGGACGATGCGAAGCTCATATGGCTAGCCTACTACAGGCACAGCTTCGGACTAGGCGAGCACTACAATGCTCTGAAGAAATTACCAAAAAGCTGAACAGACGCCACGCCCCCGAACACACCGGGTCGAATTGCCGGACAACGCTTTTGAGAAGCTAGCTATTGAAGCCCAAACTCACAAAACTCGCCAACACGACCGAGCAACATGCACAAGCAGTCGGCATCCCAACCTCAACGATGTCTCCAGACCGAGATATAATCCTCGACATTCCCGTTCTTATCCTTCCCCACCTGGTGCGTATCAGCAGGATGCCAATGACCCACCCTCTCCAGCGCATTCGGACTCGACTCGACTAAGGGATTCATCTTGACATTACCCTCCGAATCATATGCAATGTCTTCACCCGGGTGACTGAGATGTTCGAGATACGTCTTTGAAGCCACGCCGAAAGGCGGCCCACCTGACTTAGCAGGCTTGGAGGTCGGGAATTCGAGACAGACGAGGTTCGACTGAGGAGACGGTCGGAGCAACTCGGTCATGCGTTTTGCCCAGTCTTTCCGCATGGAAGGGTGCATTGCGCAGAAGAACTGGCCAGCCGCGTTGTTAGTATGGCCGACTGCATATCGTGCCAAGAGGAGGGGGTTGGGGAAGATGCAATAGTCACACATCAGATCAGACAACCCAGAGGATGAGATCCGTAACGCAACCGTGATGAAAGGAGGGCGTTATCCACTCACAGTGTAATCATAGATCAAATCAAACTTCCCATCCCAACCTTCCCATCCGAGTTTGCTCAACCACTCATCTTTGTAAAAATCGCCCTGCACGAACTTCATCTCCCCTTGTCCGATCTTCTCGTCCTTTACAGGGTAGCTCCCCTTATGCTCCTTGACGTATTGCTCGCACGCGGCAAGCGCTTTGTCGGCATATTCCAAGCCGACAACATCATATCCGAAGCTCGCAAGCAGCAATACATCGACACCCCGTCCACAACCGGGTACTAGCGCACGTTTCCGCCGTCCATCGATGAACGGCCCTCCAATCACTTCAGCGTGGTTTAAAAGTGTATCGGCCAGTGCTGGAGACGGAGAGCCACGGTCCCAGGGTAAGAAGTCGCCTTTGTTCCACAGCTCGTCCCAGCCTTGCACGTACGAGGAGCCCGAGTACTGCGCCATGTGCGATTTTAGCTTTTCGCGGTTTTCCGCGGTGGTTGTCGTGGGATTCGCTGTCGCCATAATGGTCGGTGAGCCGATGCGAACTTTGACTGATACTGGACGTCGTTGGAAACTTTGAACCTGAGGTGTTCTCCGGGTTGTTGAGATTGTCGAGGATCGCCCTGTTGTCGTGCCGAAGAATTGATATTCTGCAAGCAGACTAGCACGTTGATATGATTTTACGATTGATCTTAGAGCGCGGCAGCACATACAAGTCGAGATGCGGTTGAGGCACCAATTGGTTGGTCTCGCGGGATCGTTAGAGGTGAGAAGAAAGACGTTTCTCGAACTTGCCTGAAAGGGAAGATAATAGTTGGAGTTGCGGAGGGACTGACTTGATATGGAGTACAGAGTATGTGTCTCACTTTCGTATTCATTGAGTATTAACCAGGAATCTAATCACAATCGTACGACAGTCGCATTGTTCCTCCACCATATGATGTCTTGGACTCAAATTTTGGGTAGGTTCCTTGAGCCAATCAACCCGACGCTTCCACTGACAACTTTCTGTTGCTGATTCCAGGCTTGACCACAGTGTGCCGGAAGTTTGCATAGTCGAACTTCAGTCCGTCAAGCCTCATGCTCTCACCAGATGGTCTTCAAGATCAAGACTGACATTGACATGCGCATGTGGTGCCCGATCGATGATACCTAGGTACACAGTACGCCCTTTGATCTGCTTGACGGGGCTCACTTTGAGAGTCGAGGTGCAATAGCAGCAGTCCCGAGAAGTAAACAGCCTCGGCTTTATGCCTGAAGGAGATGGTGGTCCCGCCCCTCCTGGGGGTGTGATCTAGATAGCGGCCGCGTCATACGGACTATGGCACGGTACCTGAAATCTTTGTTAGTATAACGTGTGATAGTGGCAGTAACATAGATTAACAGCAAGGCTAATATAGCCTTCTATTGCAATCGATTTTTTTGTAGAAATTGAGAAGAGAGCTGTGCGATCCCTTCCGTCTGGCGGCACACCTGTTGAGGGGTGAGAGTGGCAACGGCGTTCTCGATCTCACATCTTAAGCTTTCTTAAGAATCACTGCGGTGGTGTAAGCCTGGGGACTCGGGCGACGGAAAGGCCAAGATGCAGGAAGTCTTGCCTTTTCCGAAGTCGATCCTGCTCCTCCCCAACTGCAGCTTTCCATCTCTCCTCCAATTGTGCCTTGGGTGCCCGGCAAAACGGCACGATGAAGCCCAAAGGTTTCATCAGTCCATTCTTCTCCATCTGTGTTGAATGCAGAAGGTGCCGGCTGTCAATGCTTAACCCCACTACCCTACCCTCATCATTGGCTCTTTCCTGCGACAATGCGGCATGGCCCACGAGAATTCGATCTCTGATGCGCCGGGTAACTGCAACTGTCTTCGCCTTTGCCGCGGCGGACGTCCATTTCGTCTGCTGAACACTATGTCCGTTGTATCCATGGCGTCGAGGACTTTGCCCGACTGTACTCGTACCAGATTCATATGCAGCTGACCGCAGCTCTAACATGCTCCTCTCCAGCATTCATTTCGCAATCTCCATTCCATATATCTTTACTTAACCGTCTCTTCCGCCTCCGACATCTTGTACTCGAGGAATGACTTGGCTAGCAGATCCTTTGACGTCTTGTTCAGTGTCGGCCGCCTCCCATCGCCCATCTTGTTGCGCCGATGTCGTTCGATAACGTCGAGAAACTTCCTGCCAGTCCGGAGACATTATGTGGTCCACCCTCGAGCGAGAAGATTGGGAAAGAGAAAGGGGTTGAAGACCACTTTGATAGCCGGTCCATACACTCTGGTCGCTCCGGACTTTCGACTGTCGCTGATCTGCACGACGTCGAAAATGCCGACGATGTGTTGGCAAGGACTGTAACACCCAAGAAACCTATTGTCAAGGTCGCACGGGCGCAAAGACGTGGCCTGTTTGCTCGGTTCTCTCTGACAGCAGAGGTCACAGATCCATACGACTATAAGGATAGCACAAAATGGCTCATTACCTTCGTCGTGGCTGTTGCGGCCGCTGCTGCACCGGTCGGCAGTGCCATCATATTGCGTATGTCTTCTCGTGCTGCCATTTTACCGAACAATGTTGTACTAAGTCGCTTAGCAACTCTCGATGAAGTGGCAAGGACTCTCCATACCGATGCAACCACCACCAACCTGTCGGTTGCATTGTATATGTTGAGCATGGCGATTTTCCCTCTGTGGTGGTCAGCCTTCTCAGAGACTCTTGGACGGCGTACTATATACCTCACCTCGTTTGCCTTCTTTATTTTATTCTCTGTCCTGAGCGCTGTCTCTCATTCAATATCCATGCTTATTGCGGTGCGACTGTTTGCAGGAGGTGCGGCTGCCTCTGTCCAGGCGGTTGGTGCGGGGACAATCGCCGACATTTGGGAGTCCCGGGAAAGAGGTAGAGCGATGGGCATCTTCTATCTAGGGCCTTTGTGCGGTCCGTTGCTGGCACCCATAGTGGGTGGCATTCTTGGCCAAGCTTGGAATTGGAGAGCAACCCAATGGGCCCTGGTAATATACGGAGGTAAGCTGGAAGCTGCAATGGGCCAGCGTGCTCATCTTCGAGTGTTGCTCTGACAAATATGCTAGTCTTGACGTGGCTGCTGCTTTTCTTCGGTCTGCCTGAAACACTGAATGTGACGAAAGACTTGGTTGCGGAAGCCACGACAGACTCTGCGCCTTCAAACACCAGCAGTCACCGCCCACCATTGAGCCGAACCTCAACCCGAGAGGTGATACAGAAGAGGTCGAGAAAGTACTTGAAGGTTGCACGAATGTTGTTGGTGGACCCACTCAGTGTCATCTTGTACCTACGATTCATGCCCGTTCTGCTGACGGTGTATTACTCCGCGGTTACTTTCGGCTCACTATACGTACTCAACATCAGTATCCAGTACACCTTCGAAAGGCAACCCTATGACTTTTCGACAATCATCATCGGGCTGCTATATCTGCCCAACTCGGTCGGGTACATTCTTGCGAGCTTGATAGGTGGTCGCTGGATGGATTGGATCATGAAACGGGAAGCAATCAAGGCGAACCGAGTAGATGAGCGTGGAAAGCTGGTCTTCAGGCCCGAGGACCGCATGCGTGAGAATGCGTGGCTGGGTGCACTGATGTATCCCTGTGCTCTGATCTGGTACGGTTGGACGGTACAGAAAGGGGTGTTTTGGATTGCACCGGTGAGTCACCTCGAAACATTCCAAAGTACCACGGGTACTATGCAGGTACCGTGCAGTGGTTCTGACACGTGTGGAACAGATGATTGCGAACTTCTTTTATGGGGTTGGGTCGATGATCATTTTCGCCATGTCCACGACCATGTTAACAGAGTTTATGCCACGTCGATCATCTTCTGGGGTGGCTCTGAACAACCTTTGTCGGAACATTTTGTCGTGCGTTGGCGCCATCGTCGGGGCGCCTCTGATTGCAGCCATTGGGAATGGCTGGCTGTTTACTATTCTTGGACTTTGGGCTCTGTCCAGTGCCTCCGTCATCTGGGCTATGAAGCGCTACGGCCCGGGTTGGCGAGAAAAGATGGATAGACAGTTGGGTTGACATCAACATGAAGCGGCCATAGAGAACATGCAAAAGAATTCACCACAAAGGCTGATCACTTCGACGTGGCTTGTGTCACCTACGAGCACTTTGGCACCCGGCCGTCGCAGCCAACCACCACGTGATATCTCCTCGCCAGCCACAGGGATTCTAAATCATGGAGTCGATACTTGTATCTTCATCGCCCAATGAGACGCACGCGTTGAAAGTGAAGCACCACTCGGAAAGGAGGAGGGGAGGACGAGGCCATAGAAGAGGGGTGAGACCTGGGTGAATCCGAGGTGAATCTTCCGTGAACGAGGAACAGCGGACTTGGTCTCCGGGTCGGTGTTCGGCTCGACCCGCAACTCTGAGGTTCTCACACTCTCACCTAGTCCACACCATACTGTGTATTTCTCTCTTACCATCAATAACCGTTATTTTTCGTCAAGGATCATGGCTGCCGACCATGCTGTCGCCAATAACAACGCTTCTCATGAGTTCTGCCGCGCCTAAAGCCATGACAGCGCGCCACTAGAGTGATGTGCGCTTCTGGGCCTCCGCAAGGATCCCGTCCTTGTGCATCTTTCATGAACACCCTTCGCATCCCGAACGAACTGGTCCCAATGGCTCCAGCTCGTTGCATTGCTTCTGGCAAATCGAAAGACATGGCACGCCACCTACAGACTACAGCCGGGACGAGGACTCCTTTCATCCGCAGAGGTTTTTTCTTCTTGCTGACCAGTGATGAGTTGGGCATCAATCTAGGTACACCCTCCGCCACGTAGGCGGCCCAATCACTGCAAGCCTCATGCATATTTCGTCCAATTGCGGACATTCGCACTGATTATCCAGTCCTCATTGCAGTTGTCTGACCTTGACTCAGACTTATACTGGTTTTTATCAGTTCCAACCCGCATAGTCTGCATGACTGCCGCAGAATTCGCCGTCCCAACTTGCGCCGCACCAACTTGTCATCGTCGACGTGGTCCAATTGCCAAAATTTGCTTATCCGAAATGGGGTCTGATGCTCGTGGCGCTCATTTTGCTGCGGACAGGGTCCCCAACACAAGGGTCATGCTTGGGCTTCACAGACCTGTCCTCTGTTCAACCAGATGTCGCAACACCATGTGTCTTGCAGCCATTCCTTTCCCCTTATACATGTCTCTGAGGTTTTACGAGTTCTTCGCTTCTCTGACCTACCGTTTCTATCCGGTAACGTAACGTCACCTCGTTTTCCGATCGTCCCGCAAAGCTCGTGATTCTCGGGTGAAGGAGGGGATTGGCAGCTTCGAGAATTTTGCCGTACAGGCGACACCACAAACCCCAGGCATCTAACTTGCAATGGGAAAGAATAAAAAGAGGAAGGCTAAGAAGGCTCTTGACATCTGGTCTGATCAGTCCAACCAGGACAGCCGAGATGGCACAACCATTCCATTATCCGTTCCAGTACGCGCAACTTCCTACCTATGGTTATCAGACCTTTGATCCAAGCGCCGTTTCGTTTTCTTTTCACCCCATCATACCGCCCGAACGATTATATCCCAGCAATCGATTTGCTGACGACCAGATGAAGCCGGACGAAGCACCACCCCCGCTCTCCGAGGAAAATCCAGAGTCTCCTCAAGAGAATGTGTCAGCAGACACAGAAGGCAAGTTTGATGTTTCAGTTCCGAGTTTCGCGCCCTGACCGATTCAATAGACACAGCTATGACGGGCGATGCAAACCCGGCGGAAGCTGCCGACGCCGAGCAAGCGACAATCATCGAAGAACCAGACAAGGCCGGAGATGAAGGTGTGCATGACAAATAACCTAGTAAAGCGATCCAGACTGACAGGCTCTTCACAGCCGGAAATGTTGAGCCAGAGACGACGACGCAAGATTCAGATCAGCAACCGACAGTGAGTTCATAACCCAGTGCAAAACAATAGCCCTTCACCGTTACCGGTTTCAGCCAGTCATGATCACGACACTGAACCTCACCTTTTCGATTGAAATCTTGGTTCATACATAATCCGACATCTGATAGTGCCACGTGCTGACTTCGTAGACCGCGGAGCCGACGGATGACGCTCCAGCTGTTGAACCAGCCGAACCTGCTGGGGATGCATCACCCGAGACAACAGAGGAACCCGAGTCCGAAACACCGAAGGAAGCAACTGTCGAAGCGTCCGCAGAAGACACAGCCACCGATCCACCAGCGGATGACGATTCGAACGACTCACAAGCGGCTACAGCTGTCGAGTCAAGTGAGGGCGACAAGCATACGGAACCCGAGACCGTCGTCGAAGTAGTCGAAAAGATGCAGGCTGATGATGCACCCCCGGGAGAAATTACTGAGGTTCTAGAACAGGCGATGTCGGACGTTGGAGCTGGACCCGACCCTCCGGCGGCAGATGCAGAGCCATCATCCGCGGAAGCAGACGAAGCCACTGAGGCACCAACGGACGCCCTACCTGAGGAGACTGGTCCGACAGAAGAAAGCTCTACAGATGAATCTGCACCAGGTAACGAAGACGAATCACAAGACGCTGTAGCGGAGGCAGAGCCAGCAGCGGAACCAGAGTCAGCCCAGCCCCCCGCAGACGGCAACGAGGCTGATGCTGCTGCGACAGACGCAGCAGAAGTGGAACCGGCCGAGTCTTCACCTGCTGACCAAGCTGGTGAAGAGGACAAGGATGGAGTCTCGGACGAGCCTCCAGCTGAGGAGGCTAAAGCAGATGGTGATAACTCGTCGGAGGAAAAGTCAGATGAATCTGTTGAGGAAACATCTCCAGAGAAAAATGAAGCTGAAGCGGTTCCAGCTACGGAAGGTCGTGAGGGCGACCCTGCCGATGACGCTCCTGCTGCTGAAGATGCCGCAGCGGACGAGACACCTGCCGATGAAGAAACCGACGAAGCCGCCGCTCAGACTTCAGAAGAACCTCAGGCCGAGGAAACGCAACCCGAACAGGCGGAACCTCCTGCGGACGACGCAGGTGATGACGAAGCCGAAGCCTCGATAGAAACAAAAGAGCAAGCAGCCGAAGCAGAGCCTCCTGCCAACGATGAAGCAACGAACGAGGCCGAGGACCCTCCTCCAACTGATGCTGCAGACGAACCCGAAGATGCAACGACTGCTAGCGACGACTCCGTTCCACCCTCAGAAGGAAATGATGAAGCTGCGGGAGTAGCAGCGGAGGGAGATTCAAGTGGAGATGCGGGAGCGCCTGTTGAAGAGGCTTCCGACGAGGCTCCCGGCGAGGCTCCCGCCGAAGAACCGCCTTCTGAGGAAGCACCCTTAGAGGAACCGTCAAGCGAAGAACCCGCGGCTGAAGAGGTGCCTGTTGACGAAGCACCTGTTGAAGAACCAGCTGCCGATGAGCCGACTACTGAAGAGGCGCCTGCCGAAGAAGCTCCCGCGGAAGAACCTGCCGCGACAGAAGCGGCCCCCGCGGAAGAAGAAGAAGAAGAAGAAGCAGCTAGTGATGAGCCACCCGCTGAAGACGCCCCGGCTGGAGACGCCCCGCCTGATGAAGTGCCCGCTGAAGAGGCTCCCGCTGAAGACGCCCCCGCTGAAGACGCCCCCGCTGAAGACGCCCCCGCTGAAGAGGCTCCCGCTGAAGAGGCCCCCGCTGAAGAAGCGGCTGTCGAAGAAGTAGCCGCTGAAGAACCCCCTGCTGAAGAACCACCCGCCGAAGAAGCTCCTGCCGAAGACGCCCCTGCTGAAGACGCCCCGCCTGAGGAAGTGCCCGCCGAAGAAGCCCCTGCCGAAGAAGCGGCTGTCGAAGAAGTAGCCGCTGAAGACCCGCCTGCTGAAGAGGCTCCTGCTGAAGAACCGCCCGCCGAAGAGGCCCCTGCTGAAGAACCGCCCGCCGAAGAAGCCCCTGCTGAAGAGGCGGTCGTCGAAGAAGCCCCTGCTGAAGAGGCGGTCGTCGAAGAAGCCCCTGCTGAAGAGGCTCCTGCCGAAGAAGCGGTCGTCGAGGAAGTTCCCGCTGAAGACGCCCCTGCTGAAGAAGAACTCGCGATAGAAGAAGCTGCTCCGGATGATGCCAAAGATGCAGAGGAATCAGCACCAACGGAGGATACTCCACCTATGGACGAGGCCCCGGCAGAGGAAGAGCCACCTTTGGCAGCAGATGAGGCTCCACCTGCAGAAGAAACTCCAGTTCCACTTGAAGAAGCGCCTGCGGCTCCCGAAGATGCCCCAACTGGCGAAGAAATGGAAGCATCCAGGGATCTAGAGCCGGAGGTAGAATCAGCACCCCAAATCGGAGAGGCAGCCGGCGCCGCAGCTGTTGGCGTAGCGGCGGCGCTTGTGGCATCGGAGATATCAAGGGATAAGAGAGAAAGGCGGAAGAGACATCACGACGAGAAGCGAGAACGGCCTCCAAAGGACCTATTGAATGGGCACAGAGCGAAGCTTGAACGGGATAGGCGTGAAGCTGGTCTCTTCGAAAATGCGATTGCCCGAGAGATTACCAAGGCCAAGGAGAAAGAACACAGTCGCCATGAATCTGCCGAGTACAAAGAGAAAGAACGTGAGAGAGACGAACGTAGAAAGGCCAGAAGGGAGCGAGAGCGCCACGATGCTGAAGAGGCCGATGCCCACCGGAAGCAGGAAGCACCAGAAGCAGCAAGAGAGGAGCGACGAAAACGTCGTGAACAAGGCGACGCGGCTACTGAAGAAGAGAGGAGGCGTAGGCGTCGCAGGGAAAAGGAGAGGCAAAAGGTTGCTGAAGATGGTCACCGCGAGACGGAAATTATCCATGAAGACAGACGGAAAGGCAAAGAGAAAGATCTGACTGTCGAATCACCTCATGATACCGCGGCCGACACTCCCAGCGAGCCGAAGAGAAAGGCTAGGCAAGCAAGTTTTGCGGGCTCTGGAAGTGGCGGCAGCTCTTCTGGAGCAACCGTCATCCCTAGCATACTGAAGAGGATGGGAACAGGCGAAAGCGATACGAGGCCTCTTCTGATGATCAAGGTGAACGACCCCGACACTCCCAAGGACAAACGTCGAGACAAGGAGCGAAGCCGCCACGGAGAGCATCGCGAACACAGGTACCACAAAGAGCGTGAGACCAAGCGTGAAGATTCAGAGGATCGACCAAAGGCCTCCAGACATTCCAGCTCGAAAAGCGACCGACGATACCACAGTGAATCTAAACCTACGACGAAATTGGGATTCATCGGCAAGGCCATCAACACGCTTGCAGAGCATACGAGTGTTAGGGATATCTGGCGCCCTGAAAGAGTTGGTGCTTGATAGCCCCAGGAGGAGGAGGCTGGACAGGACCGGGTGCGGTACAGTACACATCGTCGACACAACCGAACAAGCAATACAGGACAATTCTCACGAACCGAAAATGGAGGATCGGAAGCGCTCTTTTTGACGGGTCTCATTTGTTTGGGCGGCGGGCTGGTCGAAAGGCCAATCCATTGTACAACTAGTATTTAATCTGTTTAACAGAAATCATGTACGAGATAGAGGAATGAATGAGTAGGGCTGTTGAGTGATGGACGGACTCTTCCGGCGCGGCAAGCTGCCCGTCTTGCCCGCATCTTCATCGTCGGGGAGGCACCGTCGCCTCCGCCACACGCTCTGCGCTGTAGCGACGGAGAAGTCCTGATGCCCTCGACACTTTCTTCGCCGTTGACGCAGTGCCAAATTGTGAGGTGAATCAACTGCCGCTAGAACACGCGCCTGGAGTGTGTTCACAACCGTTTGCTCCTTCCCCTCTCGTCGAATATGCAGGGCGTTCTCCACGTCATGGAGGGGCAAGTCGCTGCGACGGTTAAATGATTTCTTTACAACATCCCGCAGCGTGACGATTTCCGATGGACTGTTCGCCGTGTAACTTATATGTTCCCGCGTCTTGAAGCTTACCCCGTGTCCTCTTCATATAGAGCAGATAACTTCGCGCGCTGCTGCCGTCTTCTTCAAATCATCTGCACCGGTTTCACATCGAACGACCCCAGGTAAACACAAAGATGGGCTCAACAGGGCAAGACATGAAAGTGGCGGCCGTGTACCCCGGCAACACACCGCAGTTCATACAGTTTCCTAGTAGAAGGAGTGTGGTCCACAGCACAAAGGGCATCGTTGCATGCACACAGCCTCTGGCCGCAGAGGCGGGGCAGAGGATACTGAAGCAGGGAGGCAATGCCGCAGTAAGTCAAGACCCACGCCATGAGAGATGGTCAAGCCGCTGACAATACCGACACAGGATGCCGCGGTGGCCGTCGGTATGTCGAGATCGACATCGTCCCCTTCAAACTCGTACTGATAGTGTACCGCAGCCGCCGCCTTGAACATGGCCGAGCCGACCTCGACAGGCATCGGTGGGGACATATTCTGTCTATACTTTGATGCGAAGACAAAGAAGGTGCACGCACTCAACGGCTCGGGACGGAGCGCAAAGAATACAACTCTCGAGCAGGTCAGGCAGCAGTTGGGAGTCAGCTCAGGCAAGATTCCAACACACAGCGGATTATCAGTGACGGTGCCAGGTGCGCCTGGTGGTTGGGTCGACACGGTCGAGAAGTTTGGGAGCGGGAAATTGAGTCTCGAGCAAATCTTGACACCTGCAATTGAGATGGGAGAGGAAGGCTTCCCTGTGAGCGAACTGGCAGCGATGATGGTCAGTTGTGCTCGAAGTTCCGTGTTTGGCCAGGAAGATGACTGACATGCTAGTGAAAGTGGCAAGAGAATGAGAAAGATCTCAGGCAGGCCTCGCCGAATTACCGCGAGCTGCTCAGGAGAGACAAGAACTCTGAGGATTTCGTCCGGGCGCCACGTGCTGGTGAGATCATGCGGAACCCCAACCTGGCCAAGACGTTCCGGGCATTGGCTGCAGAAGGGAAGAAGGGGTTCTATGGCGGAAGGATTGGTCAGGCAATTGTGGACGTCCTAAAGCTCACTGGTGGGCATATGGAGTTGTCGGATCTGGAGGACCATCTGAACCGAGGCGCTCAAGAGACGGAGCCCATCTCCCTGAAATTCAGCGCGCAAAACGTCAAGAAGCAGGGCGCGCATAGAGTGACAAATGGGTCTCCAGACAACCACTTTGTCGAGCTGTGGGAGCATCCACCGAATGGCCAGGGCATAGTCGCCTTAATGGCTCTCGGGATACTGGAAGAACTCGAACGGACCCATCAAATCCCGGCGTTTGCCCAAGAAGACCACAACAGCGCCATCCACCTGCATGCAGTGATCGAGGCACTCAAGATAGCATTTGCCGATGCTAGCTGGTGGGTGACGGACCCAGACTACATGACGGTCAAGCCGAACGAGCTCATATCTCGACCTTATCTGGCAGAAAGGGCAAAGCTCTTCAACAAAGACAAGGCTGGCCACTTCGACCACGGACAACCTGGGCCCAGCCCGGCACAGAATCACAGTGACACCGTGTATCTCGCTGTCACTGACAAGGACGGTAACGGAATTAGTTTCATTAATTCCGTCTACGAAGGATTCGGATCCGGCATCATCCCTCAAGGCTGTGGATTCACGCTTCAAAACCGAGGGTCAAATTTCCAGCTGGGACCAGAAAACCATCCAAACATCTACCAAGGCGGGAAGAGACCTTACCACACGATCATTCCCGGCTTGATCACTCACGGTGAAGAAGCCGACCGACAACTTCACTCGGTATATGGCGTAATGGGTGGCTTCATGCAGCCGCAGGGCCACGTCCAAGTCTTGCTTAACATGGAGGTCTTCGGTCTGAACCCGCAGCAGGCACTAGATGCCCCGAGGATATGCATTGGTGCGGGCATGCCCAAGGAAGGCGACACGCATGGCCCCGTGATAAACGTGGAAGAGGGGATCGACGAGGCTGTGGTGAAAGTGTTGAAGCAGATGGGACATGACGTCCACGTCCTCCACGGCTTCCACCGAGCGATGTTCGGCAGAGGGCAGGTTATCCGTAGGCATGTCGATGAGGAGACTGGCCAGACGGTCTTCAGCGGAGGCAGCGACCCCAGAGGAGATGGATGCGCACTACCCGGTTGAAGCACTAGAACCAGATCGACAAGGCTGTCTGCCATTCAGCCAGCCACCGATGCTCACCAACGCTAGAAGCGTGAGAAGCTAACCGGAAGATCTATGTTCATGTACTTCGAAGCCTCGCTTGACTTTGTGCTTAGTTTCCCCGATACTCGTGGCCTCGAGCGCGCAACAGAGCAGAGAAGACTGACTACTGTTTTCTTTTCCAGGAGAGCTGCCGAGGCCTCCCATAGACATTTCCACTGCAACCTCAGTCGGCAACGACTTCCTTTTGCCTGAACCCCGGGACCTTCCTATCTGGATAGGATTGGTAGTATCATCAATCAATGAATGACCTGCTTGAAAGGGTTTGGAGGAATTGGCACTGACGAGGGGCCGCCATCTGCCACAGCGGGGTTGACAAGCTTTTCTCGAAGCTCAGTCAAGCCCGGGGAGTGGCTGGGCAAGCGCTACAGGGGGGGTGCGCCGAGGCTAGGGAGCGTGGGAGCTTACGGCGCCGGCTCAACTTTGCCGCTATCGCTCCATCGCCTCTGGTGTTTGTTGCTTCTACCCTGATTCCTACTGGCCACCTCTTCCACCTTCCAAATCACTCTCATCTCGTGCGAATTCGAGAGCTGACCTCTCATCAGTTGTGATGTCGTCTCGGAGACCAAGACTGAATCTTCCTGCCGCTGCGCAATCAGTCTCGTTTGCACAGGTCCTTTTGCGGCCCGAGTCAATCATCTTTCTCACGACCAAACACAGCTAGCAAACCGAGGCATTCGCCAAAGCTCTGGTGGAGAACAGACCGTGGGAGGTTACATGCACCGGGATTGTTATCAGCATGAAAGTAGGCACACGATCTTGCCATGGACGAATCAAGGCGTGCGATGTACTGTTCCTCCAGCAGATCCTTCTCCAGTTCACGTTCCGGCTGCTTCCCGACTGTCATGTCCCTGTCTCGCGCGCGTCATCAGACAGGTCTTGAACTTCTCTAAGCGTATATAGCGCCTACCTCGCGACGTTACATGCCACTCTCTGTACGTGCTGGTGGCGACAGCACCAATGTAAGGTCGGCTTTGGCCGTCGCCTTCGTCGGTCGTTAAGCTGCATGATCTCGTTATCGATCAATCACCTTCCTGTGCAACCGAGAATCGCATTGATGGCCGTCCAAGAGTGGAGACAGAAGCCAGGGGACCGGAGGCAAGCTTTCATCATGGATCAAGCAAACGATGTCGAAGCTTGGAGGATCGCGGCCGGTGTCCACCAACTTTTGTCCTTTTATTTGTTGACTGGTCCCCCCCTCCTGCCGTTGTCGCGCAACTTCTTGTGAGGGATTCTTGTTGTGCAGCTGCTCGCGATCATGAGGTATTCGATCGCTGCCTTGGCCCTGGGCCTCATTTCGCTCGCCTCCGCAAAGAGGAGCGCTCAACATGTGGGCAAGTCGCTTCCAGAGATCAGGAGGAGTGTTGCGCCTCAAGCACAGCCTGCTGCGCCAAAGCTCGAGGAAAGAGCAGCTCCACACCATTTCCTGAACAACAACACGAAGAGTACGTCGACGACGAAACTCGAAGCTGTGGGGGGGTATCTAACAAGTCACAGAATACGCGGTCAATGGCAGTGCGATCCCGGATGTCGATTTCAATATCGGCGAATCCTACGCCGGCCTTCTGCCCATCTCGGGCGCGAAGAATGCATCCGAACTCTTCTTCTGGTTCTTCCCCTCGACCAACCCGAATGCGACCAACGAAATTGTCATCTGGTTGAACGGGGGGCCCGGCTGCAGTTCTTTGGAAGGGTTCCTTCAGGGTGAGCATAGTCGGTCTGAGCTCGGACGTCCTTCTCTGACAACGGGTGAATAGAAAACGGACCGTTCTTGTGGCAATATGGCACGTACAAGCCAGTTCGCAATGAATGGTCATGGACGAATCTGACAAACATGGTTTGGGTTGAGCGTAAGTCTCGACGACTGACACATTCGGGGTTGTAACGATCTGACTGCGTGTACCAGAACCCGTTGGCACTGGCTTCTCCAAGGGGACTCCCACTGCGACGTCGGAAGCAGACGTGGCCTCACAGTTCCTCGGATTCTTCAAGAACTTCGTCGACTTGTTCGCGATGCAGGGTTACACAGTTTACATCGCCGGCGAATCGTACGCTGGATACTATGTGCCGTACATCGCAGATGCCATGTTCAACAAAAATGACACGGAATACTACAACATCAGCTCGATCATGATCTACGACCCGAGTTTGAGCTACGACGTCGTCCAGGAACATATTCCGGTGACTGCTTTCGCCGACTACTGGCTGCCGCTCCTGAACCTGAATGACACGTTCATGGAAGAGCTGCGCAATATGTCGGACAGCTGCGGATATACATCCTTCTTGAATGACAACCTCGTCTTCCCGCCCAAGGGACCCCTGCCCACGCCTCCCAACGTCGACCTGAGCGACGACTCTTGCGACACGTTCGACGCAGTCTTCTATGCCGCTTCGGCCATCAATCCTTGCTTTGACATCTACCAAGTGGCAACCACTTGTCCGTTGTTGTGGGACGTGCTCGGGTTCCCTGGCTCGTTCGACTACGAACCAGCGGGCTCCAGGGTTTACTTCAACCGGACCGACGTTCAAAAAGCCATCCATGCTCCAGTCCAGGAGTGGGAAGAATGCACCAACGTCGATGTCTTTGTCGACAACACGGATAACTCACCCCCCTCGGCACTAAGTGTTCTCCCCCGCGTGATTGAGAGGGCCGACCGCACAATTATCGGGCACGGGATCCTCGACATGATCCTGATCTACAATGGGACACTGCTGGCCATCCAGAACATGACCTTCAACGGTGCCCAAGGCTTCTCGGTCCCGCCATCTCAGTTCGATGAGTTCTACGTGCCGTACCACGTCGAATACGACTTTGAACTGGGTTCCACCGCCGCTGCCGGTGTGATGGGACACTACCATACGGAGCGAGGCCTGACGCTTGTCACAGTCCAAATGTCGGGCCACATGATCCCTCAATACGCTCCTTCTGCCGCCTACCGCCAGCTCGAATTCTTGCTGGGTCGCATCCCCGACTTGGGAACAGTCGGACCGTTCACGACCATGCAGGGCACCAGCTATTGATCCTTTGTGTGCGGTGAGAAGCGGGGTGTAAAATGCCTCATCAGAACGAGGCGTGCGTGACGTTTGTATATAATGAATGACTAGGTACCTGACCTGCTTATGCCGATTTCTGAACCCGTCGACAAATTGCTCGATTCGTCGAGACTCAAAAGGGGAGATGTTCTCGTAGTAGTATTCATGCGATAATTGGTCCGACTGATTCCTTCCGTTCCGTCTGATCTCACATGGGCAGCGATGATTTCTCTCCGACGGACGCCAAGGAGTCCCACAAGCCACATCGACCGAACCCAGCGACCCCACATTCGATGCCCTCGCTACATTTTCGGCAGATCGTGGGGCACTTTCTTTGCCTTTGCCTTTGCCTTGCCTTCCCGTCATTGACCACCACCACCACAGGGGACATCTTCATGGCGGCCACGGAATGGTCCGCGACTTGCTGACAGATGAGACCGATGCGCACTGGGGAAATACCGACCGACCCAGCCGTGCGAGTACTCGAACTGAGGAAAGAAAGAAGCAAACGAATCGAAACGGCCATACCACTAGAAGCAGTTGCGGGGACGGTGTTTTACGGTCAACTTGGCTTGACGTCGTCCATCCATCCATCGAGCACCACACTTGAAATCTTACTCTTCTCGTGCACACGCCGCACCTCGCTCTTGATATGCTCCATTGGGGTATGCCCGGTTCGTACTGTAGATGGGGCGCGTAATTAAGTCTGACGATGCTGGCTCTGGCCTGGACCCTGCCCATTCTTCTGTTCCTACTGGGATATTCTGCGAACTCGTACAGTGCTGTAATACCGAGCGGGTTAACTTCGCGGATGGGCCATTGTGGGGTAATAATCCATGGGAAGATGATGTCCATTACCCTCGTAAATGATCCTAACCCTGACCTTGACCCTTGCTCCAGTTTTCAAGTGTATTGGTGTGTACAGTACGTGTGCGTGTGCATCTGTGTGTATGTGTGTTTTAGTTTAAAGATCTGTGACTCCGTCTGTCTGTCTGGTTCTCTCTGAGAGAAACTAGCTTCGGCAGCATCAGAGTTCCCCGATTGTTCGAGATTCATTCTTATACCACCCCTTGTGCCGCCGCTGTGGTTTCATACAGAGTTCCACTTTTATACATTACTACTTTACATTTGACTGTCGACTTGTCTACCAACTCTATCTACCTATCTTTCGGTCTATCAGCTGGACGGTTTTTACGCTGATCGACTTTCACGCCGCCTCACTCGTACTCGCACTCGCACTCGCACCGCCACTCCCGCCGCGATGAATCATCCAGACCAACTGAAGCATAACATCACCGAGGATGCTCTGAAGAAGGGCGAAAAGGTGGGTTCTTCCTTTAATTTTGTTTCCCACCACCACCACCACCACCACCACCTCTACAGCAGACATGCACGTACTCGCACTCACTCGCTCACTCACTCTCTTTCCTCTCACACTCAAGCATCTTTCATGCATTCGCGGCTGTTGCACACCTTAAGCTAACGGTACTTCATTCAAGGCCAACGCCAATGGCACCGTCTCCAGAGGTCCCAGCCCCAACCGGGGTGCCTCGGTGCGGGACGTCGATGCCATAGGACCAGACTCGGAGAGTAAGCGCGAATGGCAGAAACGACGCGGCATCGACACGTCCAAGCAGGTCCGGCTCGTCAAGTTGAATCATATGCGCTATCAGCATCCAGACCTGAACAAGGCGACGACGTTCTTGAGAGGTGAGTGGTGATTGCTTTCTCTAGATACAGCGCGGAGGATGCCCAGGCCTACGCCAAACATAGTTGTTTTACCAGGCCCTGTCGATTCAATCACGTCCATGTATAACTATTTACTGACTCTTTTTTCGTCTCATCAGATTTCGGCATGCACGTCGTGAAAAAGGGAGACAACGAGCGCTGGTTCCGTGGCTACGGGCCCGACCAGTACGTCTACTACGCCAGACAGGGGCCGAAGAAGTTCCTGGGCGGGGCTTTCGAGGTCGAATCCAAGGAAGAGCTCGAGAAGGTGTTGAAGCTCGAGGGCGCGACCGTGCTCACGGACGGGATCGAGGAGATGAAAGACGCCCCCGGCGGCGGGTACATCGTCACCATCGCCGACCCGGAGGGTTTCCTCGTCAACTTCGTCTACGGGCAGGCTGAGGTCAAAGAGGAGAGGGCCAGGCCCGTCAAGTTGCTGGTCAATTACGAGACCGACAAGCCGAGAGTCAAGGCCTTTCAACGGTACGAGCCCGGTCCGGCGGCCGTGCATAAGGTGAGTGATTGAATCGCAGAGCATGATCTTTGACTTGCCACACATGGTCTATAACCTCTGAACTATATTGCTAACGCTTCCCCCTTCCTTTCCAGCTCGGCCACTTCGGCATCAACGTGGACGACTTCCCCGCCCAAATGGACTGGTATACACGCAACTTCAACCTCTACCCGTCCGACATCCTGTACGTGCCGGAGGAGAAGATCGACCCGGCGACAGGCAAGGCCGCGCGCAAGGAAGTCGGTCTCTTCGCGAGCATCGATCGCGGCCAAACCCCGGTCGACCACCACACCTTCTTCATGACGACCACGGTCCCCGGCAAGGACAAACACGTGCACCACTCGTCGTACGAGGTCCACGACTTTGACACCCAGCTGTTGGGCCACCAGTGGCTCGCCGAGAAGAAGTACGAACCCGTCTGGGGCGTCGGGCGGCATATCCTGGGCAGTCAGATCTTCGACTATTGGTGGGATGTGTCGGGGTTCATGGTCGAGCATTACGCCGACGGGGACCTGGTCAATGAGGATACCCCCGTCGGGTATGGTCCTGCCGAGCATGAGGGCTTGGCTGTTTGGGGACCGGAGGTGCCGTCGTCGTTCTTGGAGTAGGAGGAAGCGCGAAGAGGGAAGAAGGAGAAGGGGAGCTGGCATAGTCCATGCAGGGGATGCTGTGCTGTGCTGTGCTGTAAGAGTTCAACAGTCAGAGCGGAGTAAGACAGAGAGGGAGGAAAGAGGAGGAACGTTCCGCGAAGGTCGCGCTTCAAAGAACGACCACCCGGTGCATGTGATGTGTGCATTGTGGGATGCAGAATGTGAGATGTGAGATGTGAGATGTGAGATGTGAGATGTGAGATATGAAATGTGAAATATGAAATATGGGATGGCTGCACGCTGGATGTATTACGGGGCATATTGTTTTTGAACCAGCTATCCTACAGTAAGGTATCCTACTACAGTAGCTGTCTGAAGATCTCGACGTCACAAGGACAAGAACGAGTACGAGTATGTTTGAAGGTGCGCTTTTCATTTGTTTGATAGGTAGGTAGTTGGTATTGCATTTAGCGAATCCCGTATACTATTTTTCATCTCTGAATCTTGAGCTTGGTCTTGATCTTGAATTTGACCTTGAACTTGACTTTGACTTTGATCCCGCTTTAGTGCAGTACCTTGCTATACTATGGTGATATTCGTTTGGACTGTATTATATTTCGCGTAGCTTACTGTACCTTATCTACCTAGGTATTCGCAAAGCGAGGACAATGACCATCTACCTAGGTACAGCTAGGTAATTAATCACATGTACATGTACATGTCCGTGCGAGGACGTGGTAGGACGTGCCACTGAACTGAGAGATGGGACACATCGCCATACACACACACACACACACACACACCTAGGTAGGTAGGTACTGTAGGTGATACATATAGTACATACATAGTACATGGATAGATAAATACATAATTAGATATATAAGAATAGGCCAATTGAGGACTGTACATGCTGTGTATACTTGTTATAACAATCGGAGCTGTGTCCTTGGCGTGGACTTGGTGTGGGAGGGTCGAACGTCGACATACAGTGCAGTAATACGACATAGTCGACAGTCAACGGTCAACAGTCGATTGTCAATGGTCAATGCTCTGATCGTGAAGGCTGCGTGGTCTATTGTAATAGCTCTAGCGACGAATAAACATATTGTAATTATCGCTTTCTCCGCGGCTCATCATTCCCCTAGGTAGTCATGTTCATGTTCAGATTCCAGCATCATCATCCCCTTGTCGTAATCTCGCTGTTACTGTAGCTCACCACGGCTTAAAACTCCATTCTATTCCGTTGATTGAGATTCTGATGAAGGGACTGTTCAACCTTTCGAGACTCAACGGCTTCTGCATCTTCAATCCCTTTGCCTTGCCTTGGCTTTCCCATATCAGACTCTCAACGCTCTCCATGAGTGATATCCGATCATATCTGTCCATCTCAACCTCTCAACCCCACACTCACCACTCTTCATATCTGACCTTGTTGATCAAGGTGCCGATCTTCTCGATCTCGATTCTGATATCCCCCTTGTCCTCCAGCACAACGCGCGGGTTGCGGAAGAAGCCAATCCCGGCAGGGGTGCCGGTGAGGAAGATGGTGCCGGCCTCGAGAGTGGTGCCTTGGGAGAGGTAGCTGATTTGCTTGGCGATCGGGAAGATCATGTCCCTGGTCATCATGTCAGTTATGGGAGTAAAAATGGCGAGGCATATCGATTGAGCAAGGCATAACGCAAGAGCCAAAGTCACACGGTAGTCAACTCACTTGGTGTTGCCATCCTGCACGGTCTGCCCGTTGTAGATGGCCTTGATCTTCAGATTCTGCGGGTCGGAGATGGCATCCTTGGTCACCAACACCGGACCGAGCGGGCAGCTGCCGTCGAGACCCTTGGAGAAGGACCACTGGGTGGTCAACATCTGCATGGTCCGGGCCGAGACGTCGTTGCTGGCCGTGTATCCCAGGACGTAGTCGAGGGCCTTGTCTTCAGGGATGTCTCGTCCACTCTTGCCGATCACCACGCACAGCTCGGCCTCGTAGTCCGACGTGCCGTCCTGAGCGGCCTTGGGGACGGGGATGACCGACGGGTACGGGTCTGCGAGGGCGGTTCGGGGCTTGGTGAAAAGAATGGGAGCTTTGGGCAGAGCCATGTTTGCCTCCTGCGCGTTATCAGACTGTCAGTCTCATGTTCACGTTCGTGTCCATGCCGGTCGAAGCGATATCAAGGATTTGGGCCGAAGATCACATAACCACAACGTACCGCTGCATGGTCCTTGTAGTTCAACCCCAAGCACCGAATGTAGTTGCAGTCCTCCTGGCTCACGGGGCTCAACAGTTGCTTGACCGTGTAGACGTACTGTGTGACCTCGGGCGCGAATATCGAGCCATTGATCAGGTAGGCTTTGATTTCCTTGCCTTCGAAACTGTCGAGGCCGATGTCGCGGGACGTGTCGACCAACTGACCGAGGTGGATGCGGTTGTCCTCGTTGGCAACAAAGCGGATGATGTGAGTCGCTTTGGAAGGCATGGTGGATGATGAGAGCTGGTGTTGAAGCTGAGTGAGGCGGGTGAAGTGGGTGTGAGGAGGATCCAGATTTCTCTAATTGAGAGACGAGATACTTGGTATCAACGAGAAGGACACTTGTTGCTGAAAGAACAAGAGGGTTCACGAGTAAAGGGTGGATGTGACCGAGGCGGGCAGTGAGAGTGTTGCAAGTCAAAGAGAAAGACGGTCACAGGGAAGTGAGTCTACAGTGAGAAGAATGCTTGTATAGAAAGAATTTCAAAGCAAAGCGGAATGGAAGATCATTCTCACCCTCACTTTCATTTCAGACTCAAAAGCCCCACGGTGTTGCAAACACATCCCCTCAATGCAAACATTTTGCCCAGACGAATCGTTCGTCCATATGCAAGGGTCCATGCAGTCCGCGCCGTGCGGGCGATTATCGGAGGGACCATCTACTCCGCGATCAAACCCCCATGTGTAGGACAATCCCCCACCTGTACGACTTTACCCGTTCAAAGGCCGTAAAGTGCTCATGACGGTGGACGTTGAAGTGCCGACCGGGTTTAGTCCCAGGATGAACAAAAGGGAAAAGGAGGGGGAGATGTCGGCACGATGGTGTGGTGGGGAAACTTGTGGGAGAACTACGCCGACAACGCCGTGTTTCCCGTGCCTGTGTCTGGGCCCTGGGGCTTGGAAAAAAGCATTGCGTCATTGGTCATTGGCATTCCGTGATCGGATCCGAGACTTTGTTTACATCCATCCGCTTCGGATGCGAACGCAACCAGTCTCCTGCTTTAGGAGCCGATTGTTCTCATGCTAAGTACGGACTGCCACCCTTGATCACAACAACGGCCTTCCAGGACCAACGTCTCTCGCTCCCGTCACAAAAACAGTAGCTTCCGAATCATAAGAACAGGCTGATCCATGGCATGGAAAGCAGGACCACCGCAACAATGACCGTGTTGATCCCAACGCCAAAGTTCCGGCTGGCTGCGGAAGAAGTTGATGTGGCAGTGGCCGCACTCCCAGTGACTGCGGCGACGTTGAAAGATGCCGATGAAGGCATGGTCGGAAGTTTCGTGGCAGCGGTTAACACTGGAGTTGATGCTGTTTGATTCGATAACAGGCTTACCGAGATCTCAGAAAGTATTGATGGGGGGAATGAAGTAGGGATCGACGACGCCGTCGCGGTAGCCGTGGATGTCACGCCCGGAAGGCCTGTTCCTGCGGGAATCTCCTGGATGTTGCCTTTGCCTTTTTTGTCGAACACTGCTTGGGCGAAATAGATCTCGTTGTTGTCAACATCGTACACCACGTATGCGGAACGAATGACTGGGTCGCCGAGCGTATATCCAGCGAGCAGAAGCGATTGGAGCTCGGCGTCTTCCACCTGGCCAACGTAAAGCTGGCATGCGCTGCCGCCATCGCTGAATGTGAACCCCAACGGAATTCCAAGCATCTCGGTTATGGGAACCTTGATGACTGGGCCGGTTGGGCCACCAAACCGAAAAACCACGCTGGTATTGCTGTCACGAAGTGCGCAATCGACAAAGTAGGTGCCAGCGTAAGAGACTGCGCCCAGGCCATCCACAAGAGCCCGGCTGACCGACGCCGGGAGGATATTATAAGTCGCACCCGTATCGACTGCGCAGGGCGCAGACATGTTAGCAGGGCTGAGGAGCGTTGATTTGCCGGCACTGTCGACGAATGAGACCTCAGTGAGGTCGACTCGATACCGATCATACACCCCTGTACCGTTGGGAGTGATTGCCACTGCCACCAGATCACCCGTGTACTTCGACGTGTCAATCCCACCAAAGAGGATGCTACCAGCGCCTGCCTTCTGATCATCCAGGTACACGCTGAAGGCTCTTCTCGCGATGATTCCAGCCTGCTGAAGCCTCGTCAGAATACCCGGGAACTGAATGCCAGAACTTTCGGCCAGGATCTCAAGACTGTCGTATCCCATCCCCAAAAGACCATTTGAGAGAGGTCCGGACAGATTAGCGGCCAAACCCATGGTAAGATTATTGATTGTTGCGGGGCCGATTTTAACTGTGTCTGAGATGTAGTCTCCGCCTGCCTGACCCGTGCCGTATGCGACTGCAAAGGAGCCGTTGCTCAGAAATCGGAGGGATGAGGAGTCTTTTGGATCAAATGCGACATCCTTCCCACATGATCCACCGGCGGCTTGACAAGCATCAGAGTCGACCGACGGGAACCAGGTGTTACTCGAGCCGGTGTCCACGCTGAGGGAGATAGTCTAGCATCAAAGGTTAGCGAAGAGCCTACTATGTCGACAGAGGTTGCTCAAGCCGTCGCGGGAGAAACTCTTGATCGCGGCTCACGCCAACAGCTGGTACAAGCTGACATTCGTTCTTCCGGTTGGCGATGGGATGTCACTACGTACCTGAGGAGGATTACCAACAGCCAATTTGATCTGGTAGAGCGAACTCTCGATCAGAGGCACCTCAAAAGAGGAGTTGGCTCTCTTGCTCAGATGGGTAGCTGCGCGACTTTCTCTAGTGAAGTCGAGTTTGAACGCGCCGAGAGCCTCTGCAAATTGTGCCACATAGCACACGGCCAGTACATGATACGTAGAAGAGAGCTTCATGATGTTGGTTGGAGTGAGGAATACACGGAGGTCGAAGCTGAGGCTGAGAGTGCGCGGACATATTGTACTCTTGACCGCCTGCAACCGTTACTCTACGTTATACGCCAACTCTGTTTGACTGTTCGACCACCACGTGTTACGCTGATGGAATCGCGCTGGCGTCTGGACCCAGCTTCGTGGCCTTACACCGGTCGCCTGGCCGCGTGTCGTTCAATGTGCATTGGTAAAGCATAATGGCAGGACTACGCCCCAGGCAAATGAGCTTTAGGGCAAATTGCTGACCGTGGTGATCCAGTCCAAGATACAAAGGGTTGAAGATAGAGTAATCGATGTCTCAAGCTCGGATCGCCAAGTGGAGGCTCTACAGATCTGGCCTCACAACAGCCGCAAAGTAAGGATTGTCGCTTAACCAATGGCCCTGGTGATGGAGCCGCTAGTTAACGAAGCTTCGAGCTTGTTTGGCCCTTACTCATTCTTCACTCATCAGGCCCTCACCGAAGTAGAACACAAGCTACTGTTGTGTTAGCTGGGAATTCGTGCTTTCAATTCTCCGGCCCGTAGGAGGCGTTGAAGTTCGATGTTTGCTCAATATTGCCTTCTTTAGCACTACAGGTTCTATCTCAATGCACTCTGGACTGTCCGCTAAGTAACTTTCCTCGCCGTGCTTGGCAAGGCATCATATCCCTCCTTCATGTAACTGAAGTCTACTTTTGATCTGGTCAGATGATTCGATACTGCACCCTCCCCGTCTCGCCGAGCGCTCGCCTGTCGCCGGTCGCAGCCAGAATTCCTACAGCGAGAGATCCCGCTTACGAGACTCGTAGGTACAAGCCCTTTGGTTGCAAAGCCAAACGGAGCTCACCAATCTCGGTCTGCAGTGACAGACTCTTCGTCCGTGCGTTTCCCTATCCCGTTCCCCCGCAACCTTACGATTGGCCTGCCGAGCGGAGATTTTCGACATCGAGCAGCGAACACATCTTATTCAACGAGACCAAGCAAGAAGACGAGATTCTCGTTCACACGATGGCAGAAGTAGCGGGGTTCGGCAGCATGGACGGACCCAGTCAAGGATCTCGAAGTCAATCATGCAAGACCCTTTTGATGCAGATGTGATCATCTTTCGAATTTGGTCGTGGTATCACCACTCACATATGTCTCTGCATTGTCCAACACATAGCCGCAATATCTTTGACCACTAACACTTGGCATGTCATGCACTCGAGATACAACTCAATCCGAGCTAACAGGCCCCCGAAGAGGAAAGCATTTTGCTCTGAGGCTTTTGCAGGTTTAATTCCAGACGCTGCTGACTGCTGGATGGTAAGGAATCAAGTTTGGGCCGCTTCTGAACGATTTCACCTTCGTCTACGTGCCTTTGTAGCGCGTGTCTTCGGCAGCCACGTCTAGGATGGACTCGCTCCAAACGCGTTCTGGGTAACGCAAGATACCTTCACCAACCTTATGACAATCTCCCCTGAACCTGGACTCCGAACCATATCCGGCCCAGCATCTACGAAGACACAAGAAGTCAAGGCCCCTGTTTCAATATCCTCCTGGATATGCAACCACCTTCTTGCAGATCGCTCGCAGATTGCAAGCAGACGATCCTCGTCCGCCTAGGTCTGGAACAATCTAAGATAGCCCAAGCAGAAGAAGGATCCCCGTAATCGAGTAAGTCTGTCTTGACATCGAAGCCATATCAGTGTTGGGGGACGTCAAGTTAGGCCAAGCCCCTTCCTTCTCCATCACGTATTCGTCCCGATGTGTACACGACCGCGGTACAGCGATACAGCAGGAGCGGGGATCGGCTATTACTCGGCCTCCAAAGGAGAGTCACCCAGCGGCATCGGACGACCATAGCAATGGGCCGGGCCCGAGTATTACCTCCCGTACCGAGTACTTATAACATATATACTACACGGCTGCCCATTCACATATCATATATTGCATTGGTGGTCTCTGGTACGGTCCTTAAAAAGCAGACGAGGTATCAATGGCCGAGTTGGACGAGATCCTCAAGCGGTACACCGACCCCGCAACAGGTTCGGTGCACGGCGCCACATTCGTTGCGGTTGATAGCAAAGGTGTGTGCGCGTCGGGTGCGGCCTTGGATCAAATCCTGTAGCTCTTGGCCTTGGCCTTGGTCCTGGTCTTGATCAGCACTGTCCCGTCGACTAGATGGATTGATAACGGGTGCTACGCTAGGCAACGATCTTTATCGCTCTTCCTTCGGCAGCAGAAAAGTCGACAGATCTGAACCCCTGACGCCAGACACGTTAACATGGATCGCCAGCCAGAGTAAACTAGTCACCTCGGTGGCTGTGATGCAACTGGTTGAAAAGGGGCTGGTCGGTTTGGACGATGATGTCCGCGACATTGTGCCCGCGCTCAAGGATGTGAAAGTCCTTATCGGTTTCGAGGGCGAAAATGAGACGGCCGACGACCTGGACCTCCTTGCCACCCTAAGGGCTGGTGGGAAGGTTGATTTCGAGAAGATCAAGCCCAAGGGAGAGCCGATCTACGAGGATGTCAAAGGGAAGATTACCTTGCGGTAAAGGGTGTCCTCTCTTTTTTAATCGCTGTGTTGAGCGACAACCTACGGGACTGACGTGTAACCAGGCAGCTATGTTCTCACACCTCGGGATTCTGCTACGACGTAGGCAATCCACTGATCCTGAAGTGGTCGGCACAGAGAGGCCGGAAGGATAACATGTTCAGCGGAACGATTGTGAGAACACACAGCTGCACCTTACCTACCCTGATAACGCTGCCACAAACGTGTCGCTGACGAAGTGCACAGGAAGGGTCGACGCACCCGCTGGTCTATCAGCCAGGTACATCATGGGCATATTCTCCAGGGCTCGACTGGGCCGGCCAAGTTGTGAGGCCCCCCCCCCAAATCGTTGTCGTTCCGTTCCTGTTCCCGTTCCTTCAACTCCTCAACATAGCATAGAGAGAGAGAGAGCACTGACTCACGACCACCTGACATTCAGGTCGAAGCCCTCACCAAGCAAGATCTCGAGACTTACATGCAAGAAAACATCTGGCGGCCCCTCGGTGCCACAAACATGACCTTCCACCCGACGAAACACTTCTCCCCGAATCCGATGCCGCCTCTCCACGAGACGGCCGTCCGCTCCGGCTCCTCGCTCGCCTCCACACCGGGCACGTCGCCGTGGCCGCTCGAAGTGCGCGACGCAATCGGCGGAGCGGGCCTCTACGGTTCCGCAACCGACTACATCAAACTGCTGTCGTGTCTTCTCCAAGGCGGCGGCCCGTTGCTGGAAAAGGCAAGCGTGGACGAACTCTTCCGCCCCCAGATCGGCGAGGCGAGCACTGGGGCGTTCCGCACCCATTTACTCATGGGTATTGGACACCGCCTCTTCCGCCAATCCGGAGACGAAGCCACAAAGGACGAGTTGATGCCCGTGAGCCATTCGCTCGTCGGGCAAGTCAACATGTTGGATGTTGAAGGTAGGAGGAAGAAGGGGACGGTGTCGTGGGGCGGGTTGCCGAATTTAGGCTGGTTGATTGATAGAGAGGGAGGCGTGGCTGCTACGTTGTTCACGCAGGTTCTTCCGGCAAGTGATCCGCTTTGCAGGGAGATGTTGATTGAGTTGGAGGCTGCGCTGTATCGGTTGAAGGAGAAGAAGGATTGAAGAGAGAGCCAAGGAGGTGGGTTCCAGGTGAGAATCTGATTCAATCGGCACCTTTCATGCATATAGTAGTGACCGTGGATTGCCCCCCAGTAGAGTAGTCTGTAAGTATACTACATACAGGCCTAGAGGAGGACAGCTACACAGAACAAAGCGTCCGCATCAAACAATCACTCACTCACTCACTCACTCACACGGCTCGCAGCTCGTCCAACCTCGCCTTGATGTCCCGTGTCCGTCGAGCATCCTCGCCAAAACAAGTGATACAGACGTCGAGTTCGCGCATCTTCCACTTGACGACCTCCTGCGTGGCCGTCTCGCCTTTCCTCTCCACCCACTTGGCCATTCCCCTGTAAGTGTTTGCCAACGGCACGCCCACCAGACCTTCCTTGAGCAACAGGCCTTCCAGCCGCGTCAAGGCCTCGAGAGCTTCGACTACGATTTGAGTCCTCTCCGTTTGCTGCTGCTGCTTCTCCTTTTCCTTCTCACTCCGCGCCAATCTCTTCTCACCCCTTTTCACCCTCCCCAACGCATCATGCATGGCCCTTCTCCGCTCATCGCTTCTCGCCCAGAACTCCGTCCGAGGCGCACACGCCTCACAAGAACACACGAATCCATAATACATGAGCTGGGCCCTCTGCCGTTCCGCTGCCCGAAGACACACCTCGCGCTCATAGTTGCCACACACCTCCCTCCCGCGCGGGATATCCCTCAGGGCGAAGAACCGCATCTCGTCTTTTTCCTCGTGGTACGAGAACTGCACGTTCGGGACGCACGAGTGGTTGATCCGGCTTGATAGGGCGCCGATCGCGGAGCCGCGGCGGGGTGTGCCCTTGCTGTCGTTATCACCGTCGTCGTCGGTGGCTGCGATCGCCGTTGTCGTTGTTGTGGTGGTGGAGGTGGCGGTGGTGGTGGATGATTCCTCGCAATTATAGCAGTTGGAGTAGTAGATCGAGACGACGCGGGACATGCGCGACTTCTGCGCGTCGAACAGCGAGAGGTAGAGCCGTTGCTCAGCCTTGGAGAGGGCGGCGAAGTCGCGCTCAATGGCTTGGGGATTGGTTTCCTCGGTCTTGGAGAGCGCGATGAGAGGTCGTTCGGCGAGGAGGAGGGTGCCGGCTTTGATTTTGCGGGTGGTCACGACGGCGAGGCCGCGGTCGGGGGTGCTGATGACCTGGAGGAGCGAGTCTTGGGGTCGTGTAGTCGTGCTCGTACTCGTACGGTCGGAGGCGGAGGCAGAACTGAAAGGAGAGCTAGAGTTGGCCCTCGAGGTGTCGTGCGGGTCTACGAGGACAGGTACAAGCAATGCTGAGGTAACGGGTTCATCGTTCAGGGCCAGTTTCTCGATCCCACGCTGTACCTGTATCTGGACCTGGGCCTGTACGTTGTGGCATTAGCGTCTGCTACACGGTACATATATGTACATCAGTCTTTCTCATCCACGTGAGGTCAGGTCAGGCCAGGTCAATCAGGGTAGATCATGTCAGATCAACATGAAATGGAAAAGAGAACAGACGTTAAGAGAAGATGAAATGCAATGCAATACAATACAATATTCACGAATCGCAACCTGCTCACCTCATCTACGCCCTGTCCCTGTCCCTGTCCGTTCTGCACCACCGTCTCAATGGAGGCTGAGGCCCGACTATATTGTTGCTCGGTCCCGATCTCGATGCGCTTCTTGGATCTCTTCCCCTTGCGCATATTTGATTGTTAAGTGAGGAACCAAGTCAGCGAATATGAATATGAATATGAGTATGAGTATGAGAGTGAGTGAATTGAATGCTTCTTCCACCACGCAATACGCAATATCTCCGTATAGCACACTCAAAAGGGAGGAGCGTCTCGTTCGAAGAATTAAGCACAAGCACGTGTTAGAGAAGCGAAATGTGCGAAGCCGGCAATTCCATCGCGTCCGTCATGGTCATGCTGATATTCATGGTCATGGTGAGTAAGTTATGGGACAAAGAAAAGGGCAGGGACGTCGAACCACGGGCGATTGGCAAGGCGGGATAGGAGCAAGAGAGAGAGAGAGAGAGAGAGAGAGAGAGAGACGGAGATAGAGAGATGGCGAGATGAATTCTCGGTGCGGGCTACGGAAGTATAAAAGTGTTTAAATTATACGAGTACATGATAAAATGATGACAAGGAACCGGGACCGGAGACCGGACAGTCCTAGTAGAGAATCAGGAGAAGAGATAAGGCTGGATACTTCGCGGAAGGACGGTCGATATCCCATTGGATCGGGGGATAGACTCGCTTCCCATTGCCGAGGTGGCGGTGAGATGCAGGATCAATACCTTCCTTAACACGCTGACTATCGGATGTGAATACGTTCACTATTGCTATCCAGGTACATAGTACTGTACAGAGTCAATCACCGATGACGAGGAGAAGAGACACGCCAAAGTACCTATGGATAAACTCACTCCACTACACAATGCAACCAAGTCTCATTCTGCGGCTTCGGCCATTTACGCGTCACTTTTCTCTTAGTGATTTGGTGCGACTGCTGATTGCTATGTAGCACTACTGGCTATAGTTCAATCCTCCCTCTCTCGTCCGTGACGAATCACTCGGGAGTGGCGGGACGTATCCTGAAGTCTCGACTCACAACAACCTGTGCTGGGCATATAACAACATTCTCATCCTCGCCTGGGCTTTCGGCCAGGGGTCACACATGGCCACTCTTCACAACAAGGGAGAAGAGCACCGGGGGCGGATGTTGTGCCGCAGCAAGGTCATCTCATCGTCATTCCATAGCGCTTTGAGCTCTGCCTTGCAGGAGCATTCGTTCTTCTCATTGAGCCCATATACGTCCAGGCCCTCCAGGCGCCGATTCAATACCGCAAATGTCAGGGAGCATGCTCTTAGAACTGCCTCGTATTCTTCGAAGGCGGCCGAAGCAACGGTGATCTGACATTTCTTGAACTAGCCTTGAGCGGTCTGGATGCCTTGGATACTCTGCGCAACGACGCCCAATACTGCCGTCGTGACGATCAAAGGGTCCGCCGTTTGAATAGCTGACAAAGCGAGCCGTGAAAATAACATGGTTGCCATCCAAGTCGACCGCTCCTAAGAACCGTCTTGAGGCTTCACCGGATTTACCTAGCTGAATCCGGGGCACGCGAATCGAAGCGGCTTGGTTGCATCAACAGAACCGGAGGGGAGAATGGCGTCCTTCCAATCCGGTACTCTAATATCCGATTCATGACGGAACTGCGTCCGAGACTGTTGATATTCTGCTTGGCTGTAAAGTGTTCATTGCACCTCCCTCGCAGGTGCGGCTGACCTAGGTGTGCCGGAGAAACCTTTGTACGCCCCCTGCCGCGGCTCAATACAGCTTGCAGGAGGTTGCTGAGAGAAGCCAGAGAGAAAGAGTCTTCGCACCCGAACCCAAGCCGAGAACGGGTTTGCATGCTGTTGAGCTCTTCCTCGTCGTGTCCGCTCTTTTTCTGGACCAGTCTGTGGCTTGTACGCTCATTCATTTCTTATTCTTCTCGGCCGCCTCCTGCAACTTCAGCCTCTCCACAAGCTTCTGTCTCATAAAATCCGTCAAGCCCAGAATCCCGTCATTTGTACAAATCCTGTAAGTCCCACTGGGCTGATATCTTCCGTGACCGTCGACAAACTTTCCTTGTCCATCAACTTCGACACTCCCGAAAATGTCCTCTGGGTCAGGAATACGTCCGAAATCAGGTATCCGTCGCTGATCAGCCACGTGTACCCAACCGCCTCGACCACCACTGCCGTAACCGCCTTGATCAGAGGCGCCAGCAGAGCCAGTCTGTTGCCGGCGGGCTGTTTGGAAGAAAGAGGCGCCAGAATTGGATATCATGACTGCGGCCTCGGATTGGACCAGGGGATCGGAAGAGGCATTCTCGCTGATTACGGAGTGGAGGATGGGAAGGAGATGTGGATTTTCAGTGAAGGTCTGGGGCGTGGGTGGTAGTTTCGTGGTCGTGCCAATTGCTAATGAGGGTGACGGAGGATCTGTGGGTAGTAGAGACAGGATATGAGACGAGGGATTCTGAGGGTGGACGAAGACGTAGATGTGCGGGTTGTTGCTCAGCGTTGACACAGCTCGTAATTGAGCGAATCGACGCGGTACTCGTGGGAGAAGACGCGTTGTATATAGAGCCGCGTTCATTCTTGCGGTTAAAATGTGCGATTTTTGACTAGAGTAATTGCTCAATTCATTAAAACACAAGAAAGGGAGCAAAGGTAGTCAGTTAAGCTCCCATTACTCGAATTTGGGAGAGCATTCTGAGCATTGAAACTTGGAGTAATGACGTCATGTTTACAATCCTACTCGGGCTTACATAACATTCAGCCTGGTTGCTTTCTCTCCTCTCAGCCTTCCCTGAGCATAGGGATAACTGTCAACCAGCAACACATTTGATACATTCAAATCCTCAAGATTACAGAGTAGTCGAGGTTGAATACCATCAGCATTACTTTCAGCTAGAACTTCTCGAACAGACATCTGATTTAGCACGACACCGTCCTCTCTAGCAATTACAGCTCTTTTTCTCCTCCTTTGGCTTCTCCTTCATCGGCATCCCAATCCTGGCCGTTGTTAGTACCCGCCTCCTTAGACCCCAACCCCGGACAGCGGCGTCTGGGCAAACTCCCAAGCACACGCCGACCTACGTCGAGGGAACACTCACTTCTCAATCGCCTTCCCGTCGACAAACGTGTCCACCTTGTTGGGATAGAAACACAACATGCCCAAAATGCCAGCGCTCTCCTGGATCGGGTTCTTATACCACCAGGCCACATCCTTGATTTCTTTCCCGTTGATCACGGCATTATAGTAGCTCGCCTCGCCCTTGTACGGACATCCCGTATGCGTGTCGCTGGGGGTCAGATATTCCCACTTGACAGCCGTGCGAGGCAAGTACCACCGGGCCGGGAATCTGGTCTCCCAAAGGGACATGACGCCGCCTTCGGACCCCGTGTCCGCGACGACCACGCCGTCGATCTCGACCTTCACGTGGCGACCCGTGGGGATGACGTCGACGCGGTGGAAGGGGTCCTTCGCGTGGTAGACAATCTGGGATTGCTCCTCGTACCAAGCATCGAGCGCTTTGAAGTCGATCTTTACGTAGCCTGCCAGCTCCGAGTTGAACGAGTCGGGAACGACGAGCGAAGCGACGGATTTGTTGTCGACGCTCAGGGTCGATGTTGACGAGTTGATCCCCGACACGGGTTTGTCTTCGGCGAATTTGGCTGTGCTGAGGAAGTCGGACCGTGGGATCCAGTAGTTCGGGTAGAATCCATTCTCCCACACCAGCTTCGCCGCCGTGGTGTCGAAGATGTATTTGCCGTTGAGGACGCCGCGGACGCGCTTCTCCGTTCCCACAATCTTCGTTTGGGATTCTTTGTCGGCGCTGAAGAGCTTGGATGCTAGTTCCGCGAGGCTGCCAGGTTACATTGTTAGCAAGACCAGGATCCCGGTAAGCGAGCGGAGCGCGAGACTTACTCGGACATTTTCCTTCGCGGGTTGCTGAGCGAATTGGCTGAGATGTGGCTCTGGGTCAACTGGAGACGGGCAACAGAATGCAGCGCCAGCTCGATCGAATATGGTTTGATGGGTGCGTTAGTATGTGTTTGATGGAAAGAAACGTTTTCAAGCGCTGGCTGGACACGGGCTCTGCGGTGGTAGATATACTTTCTTGCTTCCCAGGTCTCTCGGAACTCCAGCTAGGGTTTCCACGCTCAGGATCAACCGCGTCTAATTCGCCGCCTGGTCATTTAAAGAGGCAAGAGGTTGTCTGATTCAAGCTGTACGCGCTCTGAGTTGTGCAATTGCGCCATATTGATCACTAATGGATACATTCCGATGCTGACAATACCCCTCCTGCTACACCTATTGCGGGGTTGCGGCTGCTATCGACGGTCCGGACACACCCTGGAATTGCCTGGAATAGTGAACGGCAGCGCGCCCGAATCGACCTTAGCACTCGTCGCTGCACTCGGCGTGGTCCATCACGCCAAATGCGGGTTCGGATTCGCTCATTAAGCATTTAGGTTCTTGCGAATAAACCCAACAGTCAGAGCGCGCAAGGTGTTTGGAACATGTAAACCTTCCCATCAGGGCCATTGACACCTATGTAGCATTTGCTGAGACGGAGTTTCGATTCCCTTCCCCCTTTCACACGCGACGCTTTTACAGCGCCGCCGATGGCCACGAGAGCCATCCTCAAGCCCTCCTCAACGTTCGTGCTCCTTCGCGGTACCGACTACCTTTTCTGGCCCACCTCTGGCGCTCAAAACGCTCCCTCGTCGTTCTGCCTGGCTCAGCCGTCGTTCGTGTTCGCCAGTCTCTTCGTAGTCGATCAGAACTTCTCCATGCTTGCCATAGCGATGAGGTTCGTGTTTGGCGGTCCAGACCACGGTAAAGATATTCTTTGTCTTGTGGAAGATTCCATCCATTTCCTCCAAACTGCGAGCGGCAGTTTCGGGATAGAAGAAGTAGACCACTGGAATCATAGCTGCGTTGATGACGGCGAAGATGAGATATGTCTTCCACTTGATCGAACTGAAGCTGACCGGGGTGATCATCACGACCATGAAGTTGAATGCCCAGTTCGCACTAGTTGATAAGGCGTTGCTGGGGGCTCGGATCTTGAGAGGGACGATCTCGGCGGGATATAGCCAAGTCATTCCTGTAGACGAATTAGGATTTGTATCATGATAGCCAGAAATTGTGGACAAGAGCAGAGTCCAAGGCCAAGAGCAACTTACCAAGCCATCCGACTGCAAAGAACGAGTTGAAGATGAACAAGAACACCGCCGCCACCCAACCCGGACCCTGACCACCAATTTTGGTCATTACCGCCAGGATGATCATCGAGGCTGACTGACCGATGGCCCCGAAAATCATGAGCTTCCGACGTCCTACCTTCTCAATAACAAAGACGGCGATCCAAGAGGCCAAGAAATACTCGGTGCCATTGCAAGCCGCGAGAATGCGAGAGATGAAGCCCGAAAGCCCAATCTCGTTCTGGTAGATTGTAGCCGCATAATAGGTAATCAGATTGATGCCGCTGATCTGTTGCATGACTTGGTTGGCATACGCCAGAACAACGCGGTGGAAATGCCTGTTTTCGTCCATGGTAAACAAGTCGCGGAAAGTTGCCTGCTCTTGTTCGAGAACTGTATCTTTGATGGCTGCAAATTCGGAACGAATGTACTTATCGTCGGTCGTTTTATCGGAGAGGGTGGCGAGGACCTGAAGCGCTTCGTCTTCCTGGCCCTTTAAGATCAGCCATCTGCTAAGTGTTAGCTACCTGCCACGAAGAGACCACCACTGATTTTGGTATACCTTGGAGACTCGGGTAGCTCAAGAATGAACACCAAGATGATAAGAGCAAAGACGATCTGAAATGCGATGGGAAATCGCCAGGACGCTTGACTATTGATGAAAGAGCACGCAAAATCGATCCAATATCTGCTTCATCGTTAACCTCCGAGGCCGTTACCGGGATCAGTCCAAGACTGCAGAATTCTGGGCAACAGGGCATGGGTTCTGGAGAACACTTACGATATGCAGATTCCACCGGTGATCAGGGCGCCTTCAATCATGACCAGCTGGCCTCTCCGGTGCGACTTCGAGCATTCCGATTGCCACGTAGGCACGGTAGAAGTGTTCAATCCGTTACCAATGCCGGTAATGATACGTCCCACGATGAAATGTGGTAAGCTGAAAGCGCTTGCTTGAAGGATAGCGCCGGCGATCATGATCGAAGAACCCACGAAAATCGTTTTGCGACGGCCGAGTATGTCACCTATCCAGATGCAAGCGATGGCGCCACAGAAGCATCCAAGATTATACGAAGCAATGGAGATGCCTTGGATAGTGGATCTGTGATTTGCTTGACTTTGAGAAAGGCCTCTGAGACCCTCGGCAGTAGTGTCGATTTCCGGAAAGACAGAAGTGAATTGTTTGAGCGTCAGGAGTCCTCCCATCACGCCTTGATCATAGCCAAATAGTCTTGTAGGTGTCAGCACCGAGAAGAGACGGGGAGCACGAGCAGACGTACAGAAAGTCAATCCCAGCTATGATGCCGATAGCAATGTTGAGCCTTGTGCCAGAGAGGCCCAGGTAGCGCTTGCCGAAGAGCTTCATGTTGATCTGTCTGCAGCAAAACGGTCGAGACTGTGTCGATGGAACAGCGAGGAATTGTCATTGACGGGTATAGCGGCCTTTATAGTAAAAGTTTCAGTCATTCGAGCATTGGCGGGACCGAGAAAGGGAGACCGTGGCACCGGGAAGACTTTGATCTTGGGCAACATATTCTCCGGGGACAAGCATTGATCTAATTGCTCCATAGACCAGGATTGCACCGTTGCATCAGAGTGATAATGACATGCAATAGTGCGGAGAAGGACCTGGAGACTCCTCAAAATTTGACCCAGCATGGCCATCCACGTCGAAGGGAGCATCAGCTCGGATTACCCAAAGCAGCCATCCCCATGACGCTGGTGGCGTTGGTCCCATGCATCCCTCAGCACGATCGCCGACGATCGTCGTATTTACCCCATGAGTTGGCCTTCCACCCCGTAAAGGTTCCAGAATTGTTCGAGAAGCCTGCCCCGAGCGGGTCCTTCAGATGACTGGGTGACAGCTGAAGAGCTGTGCCGGATTTCCTTAACAGGAAAGCCCGAGGGTGCATCTAGTTCCGTGTTTGGCCCTTGTTCCCCTGTCCTTTTGGCTGCTGTCGACTTCACGGGACCGCTTGCTCGCGTGCACGAAGGGTAAGAACGTCGTCTGTGTGTCGCATCCATGTATCGCATGTTGTGTTTACTTCGTTACATGTACAATCCAGCGCTTGAATTTGCTGCAGAGCTATTTTTGGCGGATTAACGACAACGTCGGGAACGATCGAGACCGATAATCAAGTACGAGAGATACAGAGCCTCATGGACGCGCAGCAGCTTGCTCCAGTAGCCACTCGACTGTCAAGCCGATATCTTCCGTCGCCTCTAGAACGCGAACGACCTTCGCCCGGATGTTCGATGCATCAGCAAGCGACGAAGGTAGTCCACGTAGATCGCGGACTTCGATTACTCCACCGTGGCAGATGCTTAAGCCTAAGAAGATGAACGCGCTCTTCTGCTGTCGCGATAGCGACCCGACCAACGGAATGTAAAGATCAAGTCTTGCCTTTGCGACGTCTGAGAAAACGTCAAGTGTCAAGTCAATGGGCAAGGGCTCCTCATTGCTCAATGTGCCAGTCATTTTGAAAAGGTCCCCGAGTTCAAAGCTTGGTGTCTTCTTGTTCGTACGCTTTAGCGGCCGCGCTGGTGCATCTGAACTGCTGCTTGTAACCAACTTTTGAGGGGAGCTCTTAGCCTCACCCGGGCCGGTATACTCGACAAGACTCCGCAAGATGCGCCAGAGAACGACATACTGTCGGAGGATCGGCAAGGCGGCGGCAATTTGCTTAGGATGGGTAAAGTTGAGATGTTTGACTGGAGAACACCACAGAGCCGGAGCGTTTTGCGTGGAATGCAGAGCATAGGAATGTTTCCGCAAACGATCTGGGTTTGCGTCGTCCGGCACAGGTAAACATCTAGGCCACCGTTCTGCAGAGGCGCTCCCGTTGCCATTGATGTCTGTAGTATTGGAGTGCTTATGCAGTGCTGCTTGATAAGTCAATGCGGACTCTTGATCAATGCTGACCATGGTGATCTCCACATTCAAGTTGGCGGCGACGTTGAGAGGCAGGTAGACTTCGGGGGCCAGGTCACAATAAAAGTGCAAGTCCAAGATGTTAGGCGAGGCATCTGTTGGTTTCTCCTCCGCTGTACCCTCATTGTCAGGCTTAGCTAGAAGGGCTTCTGGATCATGAGCAGGGATTTTCCAGTCCGGTTTTGACTTCACCGTGTCGCCTTCCAGCATGGAGTCGGTGTCCTCGACTAGAATACCGTCTGAGAGCCATTTCTCCATGATGGCAGTCGAGGGCAAGCCGGCCTCGCACGAAATATGCGCCGTGTATAGATCGGCGCCGGCCTCAACCGCGTCGTCTCCTGTGGCATCAGGTGGCTGGCCCGGGTCTTGGCCAGACGCCCAATAGTCCAACGCCAATCCCAACTGGGGCTTCCGGTCCATTACAGGCCTGCCCACGGTGCTCTGTCTTAGGTGCTGCCACGCGCTTCGTCCTGGAAATCGGGCCTTCTCAGCATCCCAAATCTGCCGAAAAGTATGATACAGACCTCCCACAGCATTGAAGCAAGGAGACCCAGTTTCGATTCTATCGAGTTGACTGAGGTACTCCAAATTGGAGGTGAATGCATCAAGGCTTCTCCACTGCGACACGCCATTAATGACGGCCACGCTGTGAAGATTGCCCTTAATGATCTGGGTGCCCTGTTCTTGGAACTGAGGATCCTCGCTTTCGGTTACGGTTTCTGAAATGTTGAGCTTGAGACTGACGTCTCTAACGTTGTCTCTGCCGCCCGCTTCGAAATTCACCTCAAGATCTACACAATTGCCCGCAATTGTCAGGTTGTCATCGTCCCAGAGGGTAGTGAAGCCTTGTAGCTGGGCAATTCTTTCCACACCCTCGCGAGTGATGCCATGGCCTCCAACACGACGTTTCAGTGTTTCCACCACTAGCTGCGCCCGATGCAGGCGTTCGACTTCTGGGTTCACAGGGGCAGTAGTAGTCCTCACTGGCCCACCCGGTATACTAGTTGTAATGCCCAAGCCGTCCGCAGCGCTGCCTAGCGGTGTCAATCCTGTCGTGCCTAGCGAGTTCATCAGGGCAGTAGCAGGAGAGTTGAGGGCTAGTAAGTCGTCATGTACCGCAGTACCGGCTAGCGGGGTAGAGGACGGCTGTGAGGATACACTGACGTGATGGCCATGAAGGGAGGCTGGTGTCTTGACGGCCGGTGACTTGTAGGCAAGAGGACGGCTCGAGGTGCCCGAGGTGCCGGGTCGCGGAGAAGCCATCAGTCTGTTGGGAGTGGAGAGGTGAGGCTTGGGAGTAGAGACGGCCTGGGATCTGGTTGGTGTAGCCATTATTATCCCCTTCACTGCTGAGTGTTCCGCTTGATTCGGTCTTTGCACGACGCGTCTCTCCGCTGCCCACCTGTCAAGCGCGTCGAATATGTCATCAAGCTGTCAACACGGTGAGCACGACGCTCGGAGACTTCACTGCAAGCTCACTGTTCTCCTTGCCGAATAAGGCCATGTACGGGATAGTCATCATGTTTTGGTCAGCCATGGGATTCACTTCAAACTGCGCTCTGCTTCGTCTCATCCCGAATGGGATTTACACCTTTTCTTAACGGGGAAGCTCTGCCGAATAGTCACTCGAAACTCGCCTTTTGTTTGATTCTGTCTCTCGACTTCTCCGCTCTTCGACGACAAAGGCTACACTCCGACAAGTTGCTAGTGAACCTAAGGCCACCGCACCCAGTTTGTCAGTTGAGCGGAATAGTATGCCGTGATGTGGCTTCTTTCAGGCAACCACGGTCCCTCGCAGAAGCCTTCGAAGCTTTCGAAGCTTTCCCCACAATTCCACGTTACACTACATCCGCCTGTGGTCCAATACTGGCTTTGTATAGCTGCTCTGGCATTAGTATCTCTTCCCCGCACCTTTTGTTGATCTGCACGAGTCATACAGATGCCGATAATCCGCGTCCAGTGGACGGCGGCGCCTTCAGCCGGTGGTAACCCATCGCGTTGTCCCTGTTGACGATCGGTCTAGAAGGCGGAGAAATGACAGGAAGAGCAAGACGCCGAGAAACGGGTATAAGTAGTATTGTCTGGTGTGCATTGCTTACTGAACCCATCCAACTTTGACCAGGTCCGGTGTCTGCGAACGAACGAGTCAAATATGGCTTGGTGTCTGCGCAAGTTCTCCTTGATATTCCCTCTTGCACTTCTTTTCTTCTCAGACGCATCATCCGGTGTCTTGATCACCCGTCAGAGTGGCCCTCCTAGCGTGACTGTGAAAAATGGAAGCTATCATGGTACCCAGAACCCGACTTATGCTCAAGATCTCTTCCTGGGAATGCCTTTCGCGCAACCACCCGTTGGCGACCTTCGTTTCCGTAACCCGGTCTCGCTGAACACGACCTGGACAGGCAGCAAGAACGCAACCCAATATGGCTACGCGTGCTATGGATATGGCTCCGACGATTGGGTGCTGGGGAACCCACTGAACGAAGACTGCCTCACCATCAATGTTGTCCGTCCCACTGGGACGAAGCCCAATGCCCAGCTACCAGTCGGTGTATGGATCTATGGTGGAGGGGCATACATGGGTAGTAGCTTGGATCCGCGGTACAACCTATCCTTCATTGTACAGCAGTCTGTGCAGATGGGCAAGCCATTCATTGGTGTCAGTCTCAATTACCGCCTGCAAGCATTCGGATTCCTCTTTGGGTCAGCTGCGTTGAAGGAGGGTGTCACAAACATAGGCTTCAGGGACCAACGACTAGCACTCCAATGGATTCAAGAGAACGTTGCGGCTTTTGGCGGAGATCCTGCGAAAGTGACAATCTGGGGTGAGAGTGCTGGAGCTGGGTCCGTGGGCGCGCAGCTGCTAGCCTACGGTGGCCGGGACGATAAGCTCTTCCGCGGTGCAATCCAGGAAAGCGGCGGACACATCAACTCCGTTCGCCAAACCAATGCTTCCACCTGGGACAAGTACTACAACAATATCACTGAGGCCACGAACTGCAGTAGCGCCTCCGACACGCTGGCATGCCTCCGTAAGGTGCCCATCGCTTCTCTCAACGCTGTTCTGAACAGCAGTGTGACAGCCTCCGTCCCTTACTGGGGCTTGGTGGTCGACAATGACTTTGCCGTTGCCACTGGTACTCGGCAACTGCTCGACGGCAAGTTTGTCAAGGTCCCATTGCTCCACGGCCGAAATTCAGACGAAGGAACGAGCTTTGCCCCGAAAGGCATCAACACCACGGAACAGTTTCTGGCCAGCGTGATATCAGCGGGGCCGGACAATGCCACTGCAGCCACGATCGCGGCTCTGTACCCTGACATCCCTGCCATTGGCATACCGGCCACGTTGTCAGGTCGTCCGCCCCCAAATAATGCTTCACTAGGTGTGCAGTGGAAACGTGCAGCGGCTTACGTGGGTGATCTGCGTCAACATGCGTCGCGACGCCTAATCTCGCAAGTTTATGCAGCCAACAACATCAGCAGTTGGAGCTACCGTTTCAATGTCTTAGTCAATGGCCAACCACCCTCGTCGGGCGCAACACATTTCCAGGAGGTTGCTTTTGTCTTCCACGTAAGTCCCCTCTGTCCGCGAAAGGGTGTGCCGTGAATCCAGAAGTATTGCTGTTGCTGCGTCAACGACGAATCGATTTAACAGATGTTCGCAGAACCTGGAAGGACTGGGATACAACAACTCGGTGGCCGTGGATCCATTCGAGAATAAACCGCAAACTTACCAGAGGTTGGCGACGATCATGAGCCGCATGTGGATCAGCTTCATTGTAGATGGAGATCCGAACACGAATAACGGTAAGTCTTGCTCTGCCACAGTCGTGCTTGGCTTTGCTCACCACGCCGAAATAGCTACATCCGTTCATTGGCCTGTGTATACTCTGAACAGTCCTCAGAATATCGTCTTCGACGCGAATGTCACAAACCTGGTCTACGCTGAGCCCGACTACTACCGCGCTGAAGGCATCCAGTATATCTCCGATCGGTTCATTTCCGTCTACGGGCGATGATCCGTCCCACGCCAAGGATACGGAAATGCAATGGTACAAGGCGACAAGACTGTGAGATGCTCCGTCTCTGTCGATTATTTTAGCAGGAGACTGAAATGATTTTGTTTCTCGGTCCATTTTGGTCCTTCACCTAGTTGGATTCATAGCTTCTTTGCTTCCCAAATCAACTTTAGCCAGGCGCAACATTAACTACATCCGCAGCAGAGAGCAAATTGTCCTCGAGTGAGGCTTTGAATGCCAATAGCGCCACGAAGCTTGTGATTTCGTCCCATTGGCTGGATCTAACGCCCAACTTCAGGGGCTGCACATTGGCGAATTCAGCCTCACGACCCCTTCAGATGGCATTTAATTTTGACCTTGATCGTCGACACATAGAAGAAATAGGTATATCGTGATCTCTACAGACCTACGGGCATATCCACGTCAAAAGATGTCGTCGCGTCGGTCTACAAGTGAGCGAGGAACCCGCTCTCCCTCACTGGCCAACGGCGACGTGCACCTGGACATGGGGGCCGGTGCTTCAGGCGACGGAAGCGATGCCTCGTCGGTGGAGGATGAAGGCGTCCGTCATGTTCGGACAATACGCAGCCTACAGGTCAGTTTCACCTTCGCATTGCTTAAGCTCTTTCTCACAAGTCAAGATCATTAACTCCTGGGCAAACGTCAACAACTTCTTGATCAACTCCAATAGGGCTGTGAATGTGGACGCATATTGCTCGTATGTCGAACAGTTGGCCGAAGCGGACCCTCGGCTTCAACTAGTTGTCGATGACCTTTGGAGAGAGCGGCTTCACGATCAATGCCCAAACTGCACCTTCCTGGACGGTACACTCGTCAGTTTCGAACTCGGGGGTCGGCCGAGCGTCAGCTTTCGGTCCAAACTTCATCCCAGACTGCAGTTTGATAAGCACGCGTTTGACACGGAAACAGAAGCGCTGGGGCGCGCACTCAGGATGCCCTCACCGCGTAAGGTTCTCATCTGCGAAGACCTCCAACCGGAAGGCGCTCAGGTACGCTCCGGCCGATGCCGCGTAAAGGATGCCCATGACTGAAATGCTTGCAGTACCTCGGTGCATTCCTTTCCCTTGATCCACTAGTACTCGAGTACTATATCAACCGAGATGTGTCTTTCGAGTCACAAACAGTGCAGGCACATGTTTTCGATTACCCAGAGACGTACCATTGCGGGAAACTGCCCCGCTTCGATAGCGAACAGGAGTTCCTGAGCGTGCGTGATCATGCCAGACCTTGCACCCTGCTGAGGATGTGGAAAGACGTGTATGGTTTGTTCCAACGGGTCGTGTGGGTGGTTGTCTTCAACAAAGAGTTGAACACATGTGAGTCGACAGAAAGCTTTCAGTGAAGTCCACACCCTAACCAGAGGCTGCATCGAAACAGATATACATCTCATTCTCCTCGACTCACTGCGATTGCCCAAGAATGGATCGGCAACCAGGATAGTCTCCAGTCTGCCGAGCTTCAAAGACTGGAAAGCGCATCGAGACTGGCTACTGCAACAACCACCACAGAAGAGCTTCCGTGAGCAGCTCCAAAAAAGGCTTCTGACCGCGAAGGTCGCAAATCAAGCCGAGGTCGGGCAGGACAATCACGAGCTCGAAATCAACGCCACGCCTGAGATCCGTCAGGCCATCACAAGTTTGCTATGCTCCAAATGGAGGCTTATGATTCGTCGCGCCCAGGAGAGCATCTCAGAGTCGAGCGCTCCACTAGCTGGAGACCTTGACGACATCACAGAGGTGTTGCAACGGAAACACGAATTTGAGAAGCTAAAGCGGTCTCTCTCGGCGCTGATTGCGTCTGTCAAGCGGATCCCTGGCGTGCAGCAATCGTCCCCAGACATCGTAGAGTTGATGTCGTTCGAATCCAGCCTAGAGAGTTGGGCAACCCAGCTTGAGAAGGTATCGCAATCGCTGCTTGGTCTGCTAGCCGTAGCGGAAAGCAAACGAGCCACGGAACAGGCCCTTCGATCGAAGAACCTTCAACTGCTGGCCTTCATCTTCATCCCGATCTCGACCGTCTCGTCGATCTACGGAATGAATACAGTCGAGATCCTGGGGAGACCACCGCAGAATTGGAATTTCGTCGTCGGCGCCGTTGTTGCCATTGCTGTGTCAGCATTGGCCGCCGCTATGTACGATTCCCAGATCACGACGGCGATGTTCAATAGGCTTTGGAAGACTCTGTGCCTCGACAACACCAGGCGTGCATCGACTAAGATTGGCAAGACTTCAAAAACAAATCGGCGCGTGTGGGGTCGGCTGAGGTCCGAGAGAGTAAAGCCGCAACGAAGGCGTCCCAAGACGCAGTGCTTGGTCATGTAGAAGTGCTCCCGGTAACAGCGTACGACAATTCCTCAGAGATAATCAGCATTTGGATGTCCTTCAGCGTTGACTGGAGTCCAGGGACTGTAGAAATTCGTGGCTTTTCGGTGAGAGGAAGGAGCCGAGCATTGGGAGAAAATAGATGGCCTTTGACTGCACGAGGAGTCGCACCTGCCACTGCGTCCTGAAGCTCGACGACGATGGGCTTATGAGGTGGTTCCTTCTGGTTGTGTATTGGTCACTTGCGCGGTACCTTCCTGTCAGATTGAGAGATATGAAGGTTGACTGATTGATTATCATGAGCTCTTGAAGAGCGAGAGGCAACTATATGACTCGGTTCGCAGGCCATGGTGAATTCGAAGGGGCCGGGGCGACGCCTGACTAAAATCATAGGTAGTTACGAAGCCCCATGGCATTACAACCACCTGCTAAACGCGGGCAGGCCCTACGACGCCCTCAACGCCCTGGCGGCGTCATTACAGGCAGGCCCTCGGAGAACCTTCCCCATCACGCCCTAGGCATTCACTGCCTGTCCATTTCTTCTTGCTGTGTTTCATCTCAACGTGTTCCCTCTCACAGTTTGCTTCAAGTCGTACCTTTTGTCGTCTTTGCTGGCTGCCTCGGGATGCCTTACTCGGCTTGGGGCTCGGAAGTAACGGCAGCCTCAGACATTCTGCCTCGTGCGGCTGGAAACGAGTCGTGTCTGCACGATGGCGCATCGAGGATAGTCCGACATACACGAGCCCCTCCATACGGCTCTGGAACCAACGCTCTAGACTCATGACCTGCAGCCGGAAGTATGCGTCTTGACGATAGGAGCATTGGACAAATCGTGTCCTGCTATCATTGGCTCAGACTCACGTCAACAATGTCCGTTGCGACTTCGTAAGTCCTCCCTGCGCAGCCCACCCACAGCCTGACGCATGATTGTGGCATACCAAGGCTCCTACACCTCTGCCTCTGCCTCAAGCTGCAGATCATCGATAGATACGGGTGAACTTGTTCGCCCTCCGGCTGGCGTCTGCGGCTGAACCTGCTGAAAACGAGGCAAACCGCAACCGCCATCGGCGATCTGAACTCCCCGTGGTATGCAGCCGCAACCATCCTTCCCTTGCCAATATGGGGGCCGGCAGCCGACTTGAGGCTATCTATAATCTGTCTGCACTGAACATGCTATCTGGCCGATGGCCCGGTGTTGAAGGTGAGATTGGACCTCTTTGCATTGGCGTGACCTCCAACTCCCGACCCCTTCGCACTGGAAACTGTTGTTGACTGAGAATCTGCTTCTGTGTACTACAATCTCAGATCTACAGGCGACATTGGTGGGGTGTTTTACAATTCCGCGTCTTCGCTTAGCATTTCTGCTTGATTCGCCCATACCATTGTTTCAAAATGGCAGGTACGTGGTCAGTCACCAGGGTTAAATGCGCCAGCTAACGTGTATATAGAAGATGAAGCAGTCGAAGATCTGTTAACGCAGCTCGAGCAAAAGCTGACGGAAGGAGATCAGAACCTGTGCAAGCAACGTCCGCGAACTTCGGCAAACGAAGCGTGCAAGAATCTACGCGCAAGGAAGGAGACAGCCATCTACTGGACTGTCAGATGCGAAGACCATGACCTCTTGAAACGGTTCTTGCGCATCCCTACTCTTGACGCGAATCTGGGCAGTCACCGGGACGGAGACAATGACACAGAGCTCCACTGGGCGGCTCGCTTGGGCAATGTCTCCGTCCTGTCCGTTCTCCTGGAGGCTCGCTGCGATTCCGGCTATCTCGAAATGCGGAACAAGGTCAAGGAAACAGCCCTGTATGATGGCATCCGCGCCCAGTCCGTCGAAGTGGTGCAAATTCTCCTCGAGAAAGGCGCGAAGGTAATGATCTCCAACATTGCTTCATTTTCGCCTCTGCACCTAGCCGCAAAAAGAAAGAAGCCAGCCATAGCGCAGCTGATATGGGAACATATCGTAGATAAAGAGGACCAACAGAGCAGCTTGACGGCTTTCACGGATGAGGGTAAGACGGCGCTCCACCATGCTGCAAGAGACGGACACAAAGATACAGTGGAACTGCTGCTGAAGGTGGGTGCGGAACCCAACGTTATCAGCCACAGCGGCAAACGGCCATTGCACTCTGCAGCCCTGAGAGGCAACACGAAAATCATGGACTTGTTGTGGCGTGCTGGTGCTGCGACTAATACAACAACTAACAATGGCTACACTGTTCTACATTGTGCAGCTGAGCAGGGGCACCACGAGGCAATCCAGACAATGCTCAAAACATGGACGCAGAGTCCAGCTGGCAACGACTCGGAGCCGAGGACAGCGGAAGGAGAGGCTCTATCAAAAGATGCCGTTGACGGTGCCCCGGCCCAGGGCATTAACCAAGGGACTCCCCAGTCTCAAAAAAGGGCAGTATCTGGCGGCATGCCCTTGACTCAAGAGATCCTTGCCTGTACACTTGCAGACGGATCTACTGCTTTGCATCTAGCGGTGTCTTCCAGCAAGAAGAGGGGATCCTCGAAGGTGGTTGGTCTTTTCCTGGATAAACTCGACGAAGGTATTGTAGCAGCTCAAACGAAGCAGGGCGAAACCATCCTCCACCTGATGGCGCGGATGAGACGAGACGATCTGTTGGACACGTTGACTAAAATACCGCAAATTGGCAAGATCCTCGAAGTTCAATCAAACGATGGCTCCACGGCATTGCACCGGGCCATAGAGGATGGCTCCTCCAAGCTCCAGGAGCGGCTCATAAATTGCATGAGCGACACGGCCATATGCTTTCAAAACCACGACGAGGAGACCGCGTTGCATCTCGCGGCCAGGAAGAAGCGGCCGTACGCTCTCAAGAAATTACTGCTGAAAATGAACCCTGCTGCTATCGCTGCCAGAAACCATTACGGGGAGACTGCTCTCCATGTTGCAGCAGCTATTGGAGATGTCGATGTCACTAGGCGCCTCCTGGATCGGATGAGTCCAGGTGATATTGCTCTAGTCGATGTGAAAGGCCAAAATGCATTCACAAAAGCTGCTCTCACGCGTAATCCGGAATCCGGCATCATCGAGCTCATGGTCAAACACGAAGCTGACGTCCCCGTCGAGTATGAAACTGCGTGGGCTCCCATGGACCAACAAGCTAGGATGAGCGTAAATCGCGTCCTGACGGAGGTCCTGGACAATATCTCCTGGGCCGATTATTCCAGCCACACAAGTTGGCAGATGATTGTGCGCTGGGCTTCGCGAAACGGTCATATCGAGACTGTGAAGAGGGTATTGGATGCTGTGCCTTTGAATTTTGTTGAGGAGATAGACCGGCAAGAGCATACAAAAGCCGAGAGACGTGGCAGCACCACTGTCAAGGGCGAACAAATGCCATCTGCGCCGAAAGAGAGCGCACTTTTCTGGGCGGCTCTTGGCGGCCACGACGACATCGTCAACCTCTTGCTGAAACATCCATCGTTGGAGGCATATTATCAACGCTCCGAAAGGTCGTTGAATCGTTGCTTAAGGGCGGCGCAGGCAGCAGCCCGCAATGGCCATTTCTCGATCGTCACGGTACTTATCCAGCACATGCAGCCGCGTAACGGTGTGGATACGCAGGGCTGGAAGCCTTTGGATTGGGCAGTTGCCTTTGGAGACCCAGATATCGTGCGGCTCATGTTGATCAAGGGTGCAGGACCTCTTGCTTCGTCTCAGCGTCCGACGAAGTCTCAAGAGATTGACAAGATCTTAAGCTCCCCGCAGCCTACACCGCGATGGTATTCCAGGGAAAACCCGCTAAGCGTGTGGTCGAGCAAGCCACAGCTCAAACTGGCACCTTTCGAGGCCGCTTGCAAACGGTTCAATGCGTGCGTGGTTGATTTTTATCACCATGAAGGAGGCATGTATCCCCTGGAGATGAACGGCCATTCGATATACGACGTCATCTACAACCCAGATCTGGGGCCAAATAAAATCATGGAGGATGCGCGGCAGAGCGTCGAGGATCATCCCGCGATGCACAACCCTCATAGTTTCAGATGGATCCACTTACCCGCAAACAATGTAAGTTCGGTACACTCCTATTAATCATGGGGAAACTTGCTGAGCAAGTCCCTTCCAGTGGAAATGGATTCAGGTACGTCAACTCCGCGCCGTTGCGGCAGGAAACACTTCGTTGACCGACAAAGGATCTCATGAAGCGCATCTGTTACCAAACGAAGCAGGAGAAAGAATGCTGGTCGCTGCAAAAATTTGCGGAGGCCAACCGTCGCGAACACGTAGGAAGACCGCAATCTCGTTTCATGTTTACGGATGTTCGGGTACATCTCAGACCTCGCCCCGTAACCTCAAGCCACTCCATCTGATGATTGCATAAACAGATTGAGAACTCCAGAACTGGTAAGATCCGCAGCGATAAGGGGGGCCGGAGCATTCCTCTACATGATGTGGGCGTCGGGAGTCACGAATTTGAACACCTGCTCGGCCGAAGGATGGCAATCTATGTATGTCGACTCATCTTGTCACACTTGTCACCCCCTTCTTTAAGCTTCCGCAACGTTAATCTTACTACCATACAGATGCCGTTCATCACTGTTGAAACCGTCCAAGAGCAGCAACACTTACAGGATGCCTGTCAAGAAGCCATATCCGAAGGCCTGACTTCCCAAAACATCCATGCGCTCGAGAACTTACAGGATATTGCAAATGCTCAAAAGGATGCAGTCCCCTTCCTGACCGAAGACACTCATGGGCATCTCAAAGAGTTGTACAATGCCATTAGCGCTTCGAATTGGAGCCTCGGCATTGGGACAACTAAAGTTCTAGAACGACTTGCGAAAGCCGCCAAAGGCGCTCCAGCTTCGGATGATGGGGCGTTGGCACAAACGTCGAGTTATGATTTCAGCGGGCTAGATCTGAATGAGGTTATCGCGGAGCAGAAGACTATATCGGGCCCTTACCATCCCGATGACTCTGCCCACAAAGTGCTGTTGCAATACTATCTCAGAGCGGGTGAACCGGACGCTCTCCACATTCGCAGGACCCTCGATCAGTACTACTACCCTGCGCTGCCGGATGACCGTACGAAAAATCGCGACGGAGACCAGGTCGTCTACCGCTTTCAGTATCGGGAACTCAGAAGGGCCCAGAAAGACACAGGGATCGAGAAGGTAAGCACCACACCCGGTCACGTTCTTTGCTAACCTTCCAAGCTCCGCAATCTCCGCATTTGCACGGTAGATCAGCTATGGTTGTGGGTTCTCGATGAAAGTACGAGCTTCCCTCCGTGAAGCGAACGTTCCTTGACTGATTTCGATAGAAACGGTCATCAGTTGCTTTCCTCAGCGAAGGAGCCAGCAGGGCCTGGAGGGCAATGGGACAGCTAAGGGGCTTCCAGATGTGCTCGAATTCATTCGCGACCGCATTCACAACGAAGGAAATCTGGAGCTTAACTCGGTCTACCACCTCGCGACATTTATCACCAGTCTCTGCACCTCGTTCGTGGATAAGTGCACCGCCGAGCCCTCGGCCAGCTCGGAGACGTTCCTTCAAATCTTCGCAAACGCTATTGGTATCGAGGTAGGCAGCCAGGCTCCCAGGCCAGGGTACCGTCGTGCTAATGTGGACATTTCTCACAGAGTGATGACGAGTCGAATCACTTCGATGAGTTCAAAAACGGGGTCAAGGAACTCGAGAAAGGGCCGCTCGGCGAGGACGACGCAGAGGCCCAAGAAAGTTCTCTTGATAAAAGTCTGAAAATCAGCAAGGAAGTTGATTGTCTGAACGAGGTAAAGGATATACGGGACGAGCTCAAGATGATCTCCAGCATCTTCAGCCACCAGACGTTCGTGCTTGGCGAGCTACGAAAGGAGGCGTCGAGAGAGTCTTCGACACCATCCCGAGATGGCGAGTGCCCGCATTCCAACTTCGTCAGCGAGCTACCAGAATATAGTGACCTAGAAACCCGATCCGATCAGGTCAGAAAGATGGAAGATGATGCCGCGGCTGTTTACGTTCGGGTAAGTCTGCTACGGAAATTTTCATGGGAAGCTCCTTGGGCTCTTGCTTACCCAAGTGTCACAGCTAAACCATTTGCTGGACCTTAAACAAAAGCATGCCAATTTTCTTGAAGCGGGACTGGCGCGAGAACAAGCCCAGCAAATGACTGTCCAGGCCATAGAGTCCGGGAAGGAAGCAAAGACGATACTGTTCTTGACATTCGTCACCATTGTCTTTGTAAGACTGATGCTTTACCACCTCCCTGGCGCAACATTCGGGTCGTCTTGCCTAGGGGTCTCGAATGCTCACATCTGCTTAGGCTCCAATGTCATTCTTGACATCTCTTTACGCGCTGAATGTCTCGGCCTTCTCCGGCGGTTATGTTAAGGGAGACGAATCGACCTACTCCTCCGAGTGGCTGTTCTCACGAGTTTGTACGCATACCCTCACAGTTCCTCCCTGGGCGATGGGTCTTGAACACAATGCCGGTGTCGCCAGCCTCCGAAACCGTGCTAATATTAGTCCCTGCAGTTGGAATCTCCACCGCCGTTGCCATACCATTAATATTGCTGGCCCTCCTCGTGGGCGGCTTTCTCGAGAAAACGGTCGCCGGGTTGAAGAAGTGGTGGGTGAATCTCCCGATCAACCAAACCAGCGAGACGCCCAATGCCGCCGCGCAAGCTCCCAACACGCCAGATCCGACGACACGAAATCCTTCACCAAGGGCGGCTACGCCACCGTCCAGGTCTTGGAATCCCCCAAAGCCATCATTCCGAGGGAACGTGAACGGAAGGGCCTTGGCGCCCTATTCAGCCCGGCGACCAACGGGATTGGGCATCTACAACGGCCCCATCGAAGTTCAACCACCAAAACAAGCACAAGCGCAAGCAACCAGTCGCAATGGAAGTATAGCTGGGAAGGATTCGGCAAAAACAAGCCAGACTATCGTCGAGACTCCCAAAGCGACCGAGGGGGCCTACAACGACATTGAGGGTGGAAATACGCGAGTCAAGGAGGGTGTCTTCTCCCGGGTCTTCTGGAGACGGAACTCCAGGAAGTCTCCAACACCCCCGCCCGGACCGACTTAGATGTTCCCAGGCTAACTCCTTCATTCTTCTGGCGTCATTCTGAGCAAGGCTTAGAGATGTTGCGGAGAGAGGTTCTTTGTTCTTCCGTACTGCCGATCGATCTCGGAACAAGATGGCGTCGACAGCACAGTAAGTAGCCCAGTTGGAAAACGATCAGGTCGAAACGGTACAGCATATATGTATGACAATAGTTTTAGGGTAGGGATCAAAGGTCAGATCGGACCTCTAAAGGATATGCCTCCCTCCGCCACCACCTGCTCTTCATCTAGAATACACATCCTCTGGCTCCGTACAGGACCGGAAATGCCACCCTTTCGCACCATGTTCCGTGATAAAAACCAACGACACTCTAGCCCACGTCATTCTATTCTCGAGTACTCTAATTGTTTGCTCTCCCCTCATGATATTTTTCGTCGTTCGGTAAACAGGGTATGGAGAACGCAGTACAGAACCAGAGACGCGCACAACGGTCGTTCATACATACAGTATTGCGTCCCATGTACGAGAGACGTGTGCCGAGGTTTAGGATATCTTCTTTCAACTTAAGGTAAGGTAAGGCAAGGTGAGTTGTCGTTGTCGTTAGTCGTTATCGTGCTGCTTAAAACTTAATACTACCTACCTATCTACTCGTATGTATGTTATCCTAGTTGATTCTCATGAATCCAATCCTCGCGATGCCGCCCTCCCTCCTCCCTCCTCCCTCGATGCCTCTCAGTTCTCCTCTGCCGGGTCCGGGTCCCCAGTTAAATGACTTGCCGCTGACAATTCTTCGGCTGTCGGCATGTTGACGACCATCAAATATAGCACGTTCTGGTAGCCGGGAATGGTCAGTCAGTCAGCCAGCCTAGCATCGTTCAAAGTCGGCATTCAACACACTGACGCAGACGCTCGCGCTAATATTGACACTGGGGTGAACTTGTGCGCTGCTATGTACATACTAGTACATATTATGTGGCAGAGGACCGGGGGAAAAGAAGAAAAGAAAGGAAACGAAAGGCAAAGAAAACAAAGGATTCAGATCTACTCACCTGGCTGAGGATGCGTTTGATCGGGTTCTGCTGCCCGGGACTGAACCCTGTCCCTGGCCCTGTCCCTGTCCCTGTTCCGGTCCCGAGAATGGCGCCGACGAGAGCTTCGAGCCCGACTGGGCCACCATAGCCTCCTATGCCCATTCGTCCCATTTGGGTTTGATTTTGGTAGGAGTACTGGTATCCGTACGGTGGCTGCGTACCGCCTTGCTGACCGGGAGTTCCTTGGATATATCCCTCCTGCTGCGGCTGCATGTAGTCCGGATCTTGAGTATAGCCATAGGCACCTGTCCTATAGCCTCCCATCATCTGCTGGCGTGCGCCGAAACCACCGCCACCGCCACCTCCCATCATAGCCATCCTGGCTTCTCTCAACCCGCCTAGTCCACCAAAGCCTCCGCCCAAACCTATCCCTCTTGCCCCACCGCCGCCCCACTGCGCGGCGGCCAGTTGGCGTCGGTCAGGTGGATTTAAATGACCGCCAGTGAGCAAGGAGAAGAGATTGCCACTACTCGCCGGGTTGTTGGGGTCCGCATACCGCGACGTGAACTTGGGAGTCGGACCGTTCAGTTTCGCCAGCGCGCTGTCGGGGTTTTGACCTGCCTGTTTTGGTATTGAAATTAGACTCGTGTCAGTCCGATAGAATAGGTGAACTGCACAGGCCAAGACAAGATAACTGGCCCTCGCATGACGGATTTGCACCAAAAGACATCACACTCACATGCTTGGCCTGTGCCCTCCGATCAAAGTACGTATCTGCGAATCCTTTGTAATGCTTGATCTTCGCTTTTTTCGTCTCGGCCTCTTCCCCGGTGGCGACGGCTAACTCATCCAGCTTGGGGAACACGAGGGCCGCACACTCGGTGAATTCGACGTTTGCTGTGGCAGAAGAGGCCTTCATCGCCCTTTTGATCTTTGCTCCCGTACCTTGCGGGGCAGCCATGCGATCGGCAATCGTCGAGGTGATGTCTATGGAGACGTGGAGCGATGGGGAGTCGGGCTGCCATGTCATGACGAGGCAGTAGAGACCCCGTGGGTGGAAGAATTCGTCGTTGATGCGGTCAAGGAATGTGTTTTGCCTAAGCAGGGACGACACGGACGTCCGTTAGTCACAAGTCTTGTCGCCCATTGGCGAAGGAATCGTACCGCTTTCGACTCTGTATATCCTTTGCAATCTTGACACTGACCATGATAGCCAGTTGTACAGCCTGCGAGATACCGGGCGGGAGCGCCATCGTGGCGAATCCCGCTAGATTGATGGCGTCGAGCCATGGTGAGGCGAGACTGGCTTGATTAAATGTTTCAATGAAATCGAGGAACGTCTCTTGGTCGATGTCTTTGATGGCTAGATCGGGTGCATAAGCGCGGATGAAACCTCGGGCCCGAGCTTTCGGTCGACGTTGAGGTAGGATCACAGGGAGAGGAAGCTTCGACGGTCCAGGTTCTGTCGCCGGAGTCGGTGGCGCGTTCGAAAGAGGGTGCCTGCGGATAAATGCATCGGTGATCTTGGTTGGATTGATCTGGTCACGCTTCGACGTAGGCTCCTGAGGAAGGGAAGAATTCGAATTACTGGACTTCACACTCATAAGTTCATCCTGAGCGTCGTCGAGGTCCCAATGTTCTGATATCCCCGCATGTAGTGTCAGAAGTCTGGTCAAATAAACAAAGCTGATACTGAGGAGATGTGTTATCCGGCTAGGGATGTCCAAGATTTACCTTCGTCTCCTTCTTCGAGGGCTGCATGCTGGTTTCCCCTCCCTAGACGACCGTCGTCTGGTTTGACCTCCTCTTCAGTGACCTCTGTCAAGTGTTCCTTGGCCAGTTTTCTTTCTTTGTGATGGTGTATGCCTTCTGATACAAGGCCGATGCCAGAGGCAACCCCTTTCACAGCGGCTTTTAGCACCAAGTCAGCCATGTCATCAGCTGGAGTAGTACCGTCCTAAAAGATGCTTGCGAAACTCAGAGGGATTCAAGGTATTTACGAGTGGAATCCAACAGGCATGAAGGACTTTATGCTCTCTGCGACAATGGAAAAGGCGAGCTATGCGACCAGGGCGAGAAGGCAACAGCCTGGCTGCCACGCAATGCATTGTTGTTTATAGCGAGTTTCGTAGCAGGATATCCCGATGCAAGCTTGAACAATGTTCAGGTGAACTGCTTCTCTCGTGAATGGTACCAGGTTGAGGTTAGACGATCAACCGCAGCTGCATGAAACAAGGCCTTCAAATAAGCTCATTGGCCAAAGTGTATTGATCGGCAAGAAGGATTCCGAGAACAACAGCAATCCAGTGCATGGGTGCGCAGCAGACCGCAGAGGAAGGCCTTGGTCGGTCATGGTTGGAGGCTTTATTCAGCTGCATGAGACAAATTCTGAGAATATCCAGGCTCCCGATAGATCAAACGGGAGAAGAGCGCGAGAGGACGGTTGAGAACTTTCTGTAGTTCGGGCTGCTCATCCGAACTCGATGAGCCATGTGGGTTCCAAAGGCGGAGTCAAGTGGTCATTACGAGTCTCCTCTACTGTAGCATTGGCCACGGCGCTGCTCCGCTGGCAGCCATTCAAAGGTGAAGATGCAATGAGGGGCTGAGCAGATAGCTGATGATGTTGATTTTGGCTAAGCTTTTGTGGTAAAGCTTAGCTGCTTGGCTTGAAGTTGAACGATAAACGAACGAGAACGAAAGCCGCTAGTGCCGATATGGAAGAACTCCTCGACCGCCCTGCTGGATCTCCTCGTTGACGTGTCCGGCAATCCCTTTCCGTCCTACAGTCTCCTCTCACAAAGGCACTTGCAGATATCACGGCTGCGTACTCCGTACGCTGGGGTCATCCAGGTCGAAAACGGCGTCTGGCCGTGCCGCACTCGCAGCTGTCTCTGGATGCTGCTTAAGCTTCGACGGAGGAGATACTCGCTCCTCGCAGCGATAATTCTGCAAAGACCTAGCGACAATATGGGTTGTTCAGTTATGGACAAGCCCTCTCTGTGTTACTGACGGCAAAAATTTCCGTCGTCACCCACAGGAAGCACTGGCTAAGATAAACCCTTATACGCTTTCATGGTATGCCTCAGGCTTCAAACTCGGCCATATCGATTCTACTCTCGGAAGATCGCAGAAGGCAGGTATATTCTACGTTGGTGGATTTGACTCAGATGGATTGATGTATTATCACGTCTTGTCGCGCTGCCATTGGATTGAGTTAGCTCAAGAGTGAAGCTTTCTTTTCTCTGTGGTAATACGTAGATCCCCGGTTTCTCGTTACGACAAGGAGCTACGAAGTGTGGATCATAACAAGATAATTCTGGCTCCGGCCGAGTAGTGCCCCCGCGCTTGACTGGAAAAGGTCTTCAGCTATGTTTCGTCCTGCCATCAGCTCACAATCGGCGTCTACCGGAAATGGATGATGTCCTCACTCAACCCCTCAGTAATGTCATCGCTTCATGAAACGCTTACGGATAGTGTATGATATACATGGTCAACGGACATTAAGGTGAAAAGGCGAGACTATGGGCGAGTTCGAAGTGCAGGTTCAATTCTCCATATTCTGTTTTGGATTGAGAGTCCCCCGAAGGCCAGTTTGTCGGGGAGATGGGATCAAACAAGGGTCATGGTGCATCGAACTATGTTCTTGCCCAGGGGCACTTGAGTCCCTCCTGCATTCGGCCCTTGTATAGGAGGTCTCACTTGGCACAGCTTTGCCGGATAGCCTGGACTTCTGTGAGAGGTGCTTAATCGTATCATGATTGACATAACTACGAGTCTGTTGGGTTTGTAGACACAAAATAGAATGGACCACTGCAACCATGAAGTTGGAAAGAATGCCGTGGTGAGTAGCGTGTCAGGAGTGTTCAATCTTCTTTGCATCAAAATAGGCACATTATCCTGGAATAATGACAAAGGCCAGAGTGTTGGCAAAGGTGGGGGAGCGTGGATAAGGGGTGCAAACATGTGTGGTCATAAAGGGTAAAGATTGGGAGGATTAAGGATAGTGGGAACGAGGGTATCAAATCATGCTCATTTTCTCATGGTTGATAATGTATCATGAACATTGGCGGCCAAGAGTGCTCCAGGCAATGCGGTGTGGCGCTCTTCTACTCCGAGGGCACTGCGGTCGTCAGCATAGGTTGCATGGTGATTCGGTGATGATAGACATACCTTCAATTGATCCTTCTTTGATCTCATCTGAAATCTCCTTGGGACTTCTTCCATCGACTTGGCAGCCAACACTGAAGCAAGTACCCAGAATCTCAAGCACTGTGCCCTTCAACTCGCGAGAAAGTGACTTGTTGGCACCACGCATGGTCCGTGCAATATCGATGATCTCATCAAGAGGGATTGACTTTGAGTGTTTGATGTTCTTTTCCTTCTTTCGGTCTCGGGGAGGCTCCTTCAGGGCACGGATAACCAGAGAGGAGGCGGAAGGAACGACGCTGACGGCAGCTTGTCGGTTTTGGATGGTCAACTTGACTGTGACGCGGAGACCTTTCTATACGCAGACAACGTTAGCCTAGCTGAATTATGAACAATCAATGCATTGGTTCTGAATGAACATACCCAGTCACCAGTGGCCTTAGCGATATCTTCACCGACCTTCTTGGGGGAAAGACCAAGAGGACCGATCTTTGGAGCGAGAGTGGCAGAAGATCCGACCTCACCGCCAGTGGCGCGGAGGTGGCTGTAGAACACTCATGTCAGTCTGGCATCCTTGGGCCGGAAGAGGGATTCGGGGAACTTCGTACATGATCTTCACTTCACCAGGATCTAACTTGGGAGCTGGAGAGAGAAACACATATTAGCCGCCGAGCTGGTGCTGCTCAAGAAGACGATACTTACGCATGGCGAGTGCGAAAGGTAGTCGGTCTTTCTCGAGGTGATGTTTGAATGAACGGAATAGGGAAAAGAGAAAGGAGCTCCGATGTGCAGGAAGGAACTTTTCTTAAGCGCACCTGCCAAGACTTTCCAAATGTGGGTGAAATTCTAATCCTGATTAGGAATGGTGTCAGTAGGACATATTCCTATTCGATTGTGGCCTACAGGATAGACACGGAGACACGGTCAGAATAATGGGATCCGACATTGCAACGTGACGAGTTACTTCAAGTCATTCGATGCTGTCATATACATTTACTTGCATTCAACATCTGCTCATCTCTGTCCACGTGGAAATGTCTCATTCATCACCAAATCTATCTGAGCCATGGCATTGTCGAAAGGACTCTGGGAACCTGGCAAAATGAGCTCACAGTGAGGTGGCTCACACATGCCACAGTATTGCCGATTGACGTTCTCCAAAGTGATTAACTCGCCCCAGAGACAGCGAGCCTGGATAAGGTTAGTATGGGACAGCAACCAGAGTGGGGAGGACTTACTTCATGAGATGATCCATGAAGGTTTGCAGTGACACATCGTCCGTGAAAATCGTCTGCGCAGTTTGGGCTACACCTCCGTAGCCACCTGTTGCATGAGTAGTCGAAGGATTTAGCTTCGATAACAGGAAACGGGCCTGGGAACCTCCCGCGTCGCAGATGATAAATCGCGGTAGAGGGAAACGATCTTGTACCAACTCTCTAGCATCTTCCTTCGGAGCGTCGAGGACGGCGCGGAAGTTCTCATAGCCCTCTTGGTCTTGATAGCCAGCTTTACGCCATTCAGCCATAGTTTCACCATGGAAAATGAGAATTTGAAAGAAAGTGTCGAGAAGGAGGATGGTCTGCGGTTGGATGGAGGCGGAGTCGAGGAGGACCGGTTGACCTCCTTCTTGGTCGAGGCCGTAGGAGTCGAGGGTAGGTTGGATCATTATCAGCGAATCGCCCACATATTCGTGATTCAGCACATGTCGATAGAACGCGGTCTCGTCAGGCGAGTTGTTGAAAACCTGTAGGAACTGCGACCTTCGCAGATGGAACATGAACTGTGGATACAAGGTGAAGTTCTTGTCGAGTCGGAATGATGTTGGATCGTCTTTTCGGTAGTCTGCAAATCTGGAGCATAGCCGAATGAGCATTCGATCGACCCATCTGAGCACATCCGGTCCATCATCAACCTCCGCTTTGAAGACTGCAATTCTTGCCATAAGCACTGCAGCGGCTTCCTGGTCAAATGACTGCGCCAGCGCTTGGTCGCCGGTGGGGCCGCTCAAATTGCGAGCAACAGTAGTCACACGAAGGTGATACTGGCCAGAAGAGTGCTGGTAGTAGGTCAAGAATTGCATCATGCCTCGTTGAGGACCTTGCTGCATTGGCGCCGGACCGCCTTGGTTTGCGATCTCGAAATAGATACCGTAACTGGACGTAGGATCAATTCCGCACATTTTCCAAAGGCAGGTGTTGCCGATACCACATTCAGTCTCGCCCACAGAGCTGGACTTTTTGTTCTGGGAGACGGCATGACCTATCAGGCCAGTAACCTTGAGCTCCTTCGTGGTCACGACTTCCAGTGAGGCATTGAATCCCATGTAAAGTTGGTCTTGTTCATCCTTGTCAAAGACGCGGACGAAGGACTGCTTGAACTGTGACGAGGTAAAACTGTCGGTCAAGACCATATGGCCACCAGTAGAGTTGGCCAATCCCTTCATTTCGAGCAGGCCGACTTGGTCGAGGCAGCCGACATAGAGATCGATGATGTGTCCGTTGTGCGCGGTTCGCTTCGCAAGAGTCTCGTAGTACTTCGTGGCTTTCTTGAAGTACTTGACGTTGTCACGGTCGATGTCGTGGTGCGATCGGATGGGTTCACGAAGTTCGGGAGCGACCACCATACCTGGTCCCTCAGTAGCGGGACCACCTGCAAAGAGCATAATTCTGGCTCCAGCGTTCTGGAACGAAGTCTCAAGCAAGCCGACGGCAATGCTCATGGCGACACCAGTGCAACGAAGCGGCCGTCGATCATTGGCTACTGGCCAAGGGTCTTTTTGTAGCTGTTCGATGGCATTGGTGATCTGGAATTCCGCCTGTTGGACTGGGAGAAGGAATCGAGCAGCAGGACCCATGGGTGGCGGCGGGCGTCCTTGGACAGGTGGTATATTGGGTCTCAGTCCTGCAGCAGCCAGTCCAAGCATTTCTTGGACCTGTTTTGCGGCGTAGTCCTTGCTTCCTCTGAAGACATATGACTTTTGGCATTCGGTATACCCAATTTCGTGCACGGCAACATTTGTTCCAAATGTGACCAGACCGACCAGCGCATTGGCAGGGAGTAATGACAAACTCATGACCAAGGTCTCCTTCAGCGCCTGCAGGCCATCCTCCTCGATTGCGGTATCGACCACGTACACAAAAATGGGTGGAGCAGGTGCAGGTCGCGCAAGCCTGTATTCAACGGTGGTATTCCCAGGGTGCATTTCAGGAGGAATGTTTTCCGCACTGATATCTCCATAATGACGGGGTAGCTGGTTGCGTTGTAGGCAGAATGGGCAGATCCATATTTTGGCGCGTACATCAACATTGGCGAAGGGGTTCAGGACAGCTCGACATGGTGCTTTGCAAGTGACAGGCTCGTAGAGCAGAGGTGGTTTGCCAACCTCCTAGGAGAATGTGAGCACAAAGAATATTCGCCGACTTAGGGTGCTTACCTTCAGAGGTGTCAACAGGACGCTCACAGGGACAACCAGTCTGTTTGCTTCCTGCGCATGCAAGCATTAGTCGGGGGATACGTCAGGCACGGAGGGCAAACACTATACCATGCGCGTGGAGGGGAAGACATTCCAGCTGAGTCTGACGCCGTCTCTGTCTTCCACCTCGCCCCAGTTGTCCTTGATGGCATCGTATTGCGCCTGGTCCATTTTCAGAGATTATGTCGTGGGCACTTTCACAAACACATGCTGAGTGAGAGGTGAGGTAAGGATGAGGTAGGAGAGAGTGGGAGGGAAGACGGTTCTTTAGGCTTTGCTTTGTAGGCAGCTCCGGGTTGGCCACCTAGCAGTCCAAGCAAGGCGCAATTCTAGTAAATCGCAGAGCCACTCTGGCAAGTTGTGATGATAGACAATAGAACGGATTGCGGTGATGGGCCAAGTCCCCACATCTGTCCTCACTTGCGCACTGACAGCCTCGCCGTACCTTCCCTGGTTTTGCCTGCGGACAATTGTCAATTCACCACTACCCTCGCCAGGGCCACCTATGCGTATACACCTGCACACATTGGCTTCTTGGTTGCGACAGGCAGGAGTCTCGTTCTAAGAGGTGCAGCATGGTCACGTCCTGCACTTGACAATCTCCTCAACATTTCAAGAACCCGCCACCATGGCATCCCCGTCGATGCTCACCAAGGCAAGATGCCCCGATGCCCCAATGGGGGTCCCTCACCTCTGCAACTTATATTGACTGAGAGAACAGTTTGAGAGCAAGAGCAGCCGTGCCAAGGGTTTAGCTTTCCATCCAAAACGACCGTGGATCCTTGTCAGCTTGCATAGCAGTACAATCCAGTACGGACTCTGTAGTACATTGTCGACGACCATCCACTGACTCCAGGGGCAGGTTATGGGATTATCGCATGGGAACATTGATCGATAGATTCGAAGAGCACGATGGGCCAGTCCGCGGTATTGACTTCCACAAGACTCAGCCATTATTTGTTTCAGGAGGAGACGACTACAAGATCAAAGTGTGGTCGTACCAGACCAGAAGATGTCTCTTTACGCTCAATGGCCATCTCGACTATGTCCGAACCGTCTTCTTCCACCATGAGCTGCCATGGATTCTGTCAGCCTCTGACGACCAGACAATCCGAATTTGGAACTGGCAGAATAGATCCTTGAGTATGTCTCAAACGAAGTTATTTCGCTGTCTGCACTAACGCAACTCACAGTCTGCACCATGACCGGCCACAACCACTATGCTATGTGCGCGCAGTTCCACCCCAAAGAAGATCTTATCGTCTCTGCCTCACTAGATCAGTCCGTCCGAGTGTGGGACATTTCAGGACTACGGAAAAAGCATTCAGCTCCGACTTCAATGAGCTTCGAAGATCAGATGGCGCGTACAAACCAACAGCAGGCTGATATGTTCGGTAACACAGACGCTGTCGTTAAATTTGTTCTGGAAGGACATGACAGAGGCGTCAACTGGGTCGCATTCCATCCGACATTGCCGTTGATTGTCTCCGCTGGTGATGACCGGCTAGTCAAGCTGTGGAGAATGAGTGAGACGAAAGCATGGGAGGTTGACACCTGCCGTGGACACTTTCAGAACGTTTCTGCATGTCTGTTCCATCCTCACCAGGACCTCATCCTTTCGGTAGGCGAGGACAAGACTGTTCGGGTCTGGGATTTGAACAAGAGGACATCCGTACAGTCATTCAAGCGCGAGAATGACCGTTTCTGGGTCATTGCCGCACATCCCGAGATCAACCTCTTCGCTGCGGGTCATGACAATGGTGTCATGGTGTTCAAACTCGAACGGGAGCGACCAGCCTCCTCCGTGTACCAGAACCAACTTTTCTACATCACCAAGGACAAGCATGTTCGATCGTACGACTTCGCCAAGAACGTCGAGTCACCCTCATTACTGTCACTTAGGAAGTTCGGCAGCAACTGGATGCCTCCTAGGACACTCTCGTACAATCCTGCAGAGCGATCGATACTTGTCACCTCCCCTGCTGATAGTGGTACTTATGAGTTGATTGCGCTGCCCCGCGATGCTGCCGGAGCTACGGAGCCTACGGACATCAAGCGTGGATCAGGGAATGCAGCGGTTTTCGTCGCTCGCAATCGCTTTGCTACATTCAACACTGCTACCCAGCTAGTTGACATCAAAGATCTCAGCAATTCCAGCACCAAGTCTTTCAAGGCTCCATCAGGCACGACTGACATCACATACGGCGGCACTGGATGCTTGCTTCTCATCACAGCCACAAACGTCTACCTTTATGATATCCAGCAGAAGAAGCAGTTGGCAGAGCTGGGCGTTACTGGAGTCAAGTATGTCTCTTGGTCGAATGATGGTCTCTATGCTGCTTTGCTCAGCAAGCATAATGTGACGATCGTGAACAAATCGCTCGAGCAGGTCAGTACGTTGCACGAGACGATCAGAATCAAGAGTGCTACCTGGGATGACTCTGGTGTCCTCCTCTACTCAACACTCAACCACATCAAATACACCCTCCTGAATGGTGACAATGGCATCGTGAGGACGCTAGACCAGACAGTCTACCTTGTCAAGGTCAAAGGCCGCAATGTCTATTGTCTTGACAGGGCCGCTAAACCGAAAGTCCTAAGTATCGACCCCACTGAGTACCGCTTCAAGTTGGCACTGGTGAAACGAAACTATGATGAGATGCTTCAGATCATCAAGACGTCGACTCTGGTTGGGCAAAGTATCATCTCGTACCTGCAGAAGAAGGGCTACCCCGAAATTGCCCTGCAATTCGTACAGGATCCTCAGACTCGCTTCGAGCTTGCTATCGAATGTGGCAATTTGGAGGTTGCTACGGAAATGGCTAAAGAGCTCGACAGACCAAAGATCTGGACACGCCTGGGTGCCGAAGCTCTAGTTCATGGCAACCACCAGACTGTCGAGATGACGTATCAAAAACTCCGAAATTTCGACAAGCTCTCGTTTCTCTACCTCTGCACAGGCGATGAAGAGAAGCTGAGCAGAATGGCCAAAATCGCCGAGCATCGTGGAGATTTCGTATCCAGATTTCAGAACGCCCTGTATCTCGGCGATGTTGAAAGTCGGATACAAATGTTCAAAGAGATTGACCAATATCCTCTTGCGTACCTCACTGCTAAGTCTCATGGCTTAACAGAAGAGTGCCAATCAATACTCGAGCTTTCCGGCTTGACTGAGGACCAAATCTCGATGCCTGAGTCTGGAGAGCCTCTCGCTCCTCCGAAACCCATTGTGCCTACATTTAAAGCAAATTGGCCGGTCAAAGAAGCCTCGCACTCATCATTCGAAAGAGCTCTACTCGGTGAAGTGGGCGTCGCCGTTGAAGACGAAGCAGGTCCTGATATACTAGGCGAGGATGTACCTGCCGCTGCAGACGGTGATATTCTTGCGGGAGATGAAGATGCGGATGCGGGCGACGGTTGGGACATGGGCGATGACGTTGCACTGGACACCACGGGCAATGACTCCGACTTCGTCAATGTCGACAATCCTGACGCTCCCGTCGAGGCTGCTGGTCCAGGCAGCTCAGAAGCAGATCTGTGGTCGCGAAACTCGCCCTTGGCAGCTGATCACGTCGCTGCGGGATCTTTCGACAGTGCCATGCAGTTGCTGAGTCGTCAAGTAGGCGCTGTCCACTTCGAACCTCTGAAGTCGCGATTCCTTGAAATCTATCAAGCATCCAAGACTTTCCTGCCGGCGAATGCAGGGTTGCCTCCTATTGTCAACTACGTTCGGAGAACCATTGACGAGACAGACAGCAGAAAATTTCTCCCGGTCATCCCCAGGAACCTCGAGACACTGACGAACGCAGATCTTCAAGAAGGTTACACAGCTATGAGGACGAACAAGCTGGAAAACGGCATCGTCACTTTCCGCTCTCTACTGCGGTCTTTGCTCGTCAACGTGGTCAGTTCGCAAGCTCAGGTTGACGAAGCCAAGGCACTCATCACAAAATCTATGGAGTATACTCTTGCAATGAGTATCGAACTTGAACGACGGCACCTTGCTGCTTCCGGTGATGATTCCGCGGAACAACTTAAGCGACAACTAGAGCTGTCAGCATATTTCACCATGCCAAAACTCGAGGTCTCTCATCGTCAACTTGCTCTCATGGCTGCTATGAAATTAGCATTCTCGAACAAACAATTCTCAAGCGCCCTGTCGTTCGCCAACCGTATCCTTGCTAACGGTGGTGCACCTAAGCTGGTTGAGCAGGTTAGTAGTATGCCTCTGCCCGTCAACCATCATGCTAATGGAAGTAGGCCAAGAAGATCAAGCAACAAGCCGAGCGATCAGGTTCCACTGACAAGATCGATATCGAGTATGACCAGTTTGCAGACTTCGACGTTTGTGCGGCCTCCTTTACTCCAATCTACAGTGGTACACCAAGCGTGTCATGTCCTTTCGACGGTGCAAGGTATCATAGCCAATACAAGGGCCATGTATGCAAGATCTGTGAGGTGTGCGAGGTCGGCGCGGCTGCTAGTGGGTTGAGACTCTGGGTCAAAGGGCTTTGAAGGGCGGGGATGATCGGATGACTTCACGGAAGGCTTCACGATCAATGATTATGGATGGAAAAGCACTAGAATTAGCGAAGTACTTTTCTGGGTTGCGGGTCTGCAGTCTATTTTGCCTCCACAGCACAGTGCAGGCTGTTATCGCTGCCTACAGCCAACAGTCGCTCAGCGTTCGTGGCGATACTGCATCAAGAATAAACCGGTGTTGGTCAACCCATTCATGTTCAACAATCATCGTGCATTAACCCAAGTAACGCCTCCGCAAGATGTTACAAAGGACCCAGATTCGGATCTAGACTGCACTTCCCAGGTGAGAGCCAGATGCGAGACAAGGTGCCCACGTGTTGCTCAAGTCAAGTACTACCCTTCAGTCGAATTATATTGAGGTCTCGGACGCGGCGCCTTGTCCGGCCTCGTGATTTCAGCGTCGGCTCAAACGGCCTCGACACTGACTCGTCTCGCTCCACTCTCTTCCCGGACGACTCGTTGTCTGAGGGTGGTCTTCATGGTGCTTGCCTTGCGAGGATTCTTGGCCTCGAAGATCTCATCCAGCTCTTCCAGCGTGCGGCCCTTGGTCTCGACGAAGAAGAAGTAGATGACGACGAATTCGAAGAGGTCGAAAAAAGCGAAGAAGACGTAGAACCAATAGCCGATCTGCGTGACATTTTTTTGTTAACGGATGTCTATTTTGCGGTGTTGGTTGGCGGTGCGAGGTGTGGGGGCAGGGAAGTAACTTACATTGTTCAAGGCGACGGGAGCGGCAAAGGTGTTGACGAAGCCAGCACAGCCGCCCACCAGCTGCAGCACGCCCATACCCTTGGCGCGCATGTCGTTGGAGAGCACCTCGCCCGGATAGATGGGCTGCATTGACGTGTATCCGAGGGCGAAGATGGAGCCGAAGACGTAGATGAACGCGATGGACGCCGAGGACGAGGCCTTGCTCCCGGTCTGCACGTACCCGGCCGCGGTCCCGGCCGTGATGAACAGGCACACGGCCATGCCGACGGCGACGCCCATCATCATCTTGCGGCGGCCGACGACGTCGTGGAGCCGCGCCCCGATCACGGCGGGGATCCACCCGCCGATGGCGTAGATGATGTTCAGCAGCAGCTGGGTGCTCGTGTCGGTGATGCCGACGTTCGCGACAAGGTAGGGCAGGTAGTACGAGGCGATGTTGTTGCCGCTGAACTGGCCGAACCAGGAGAACGCGACGTTGAGGCCGAGGCGATAGCGCCGGGCCCGGGACTTGAACAGCACGCGGAGGTCGAACATCTTTTTGAAGGTCAACATGCCCTCGGCGCGGAGGCTGGCCGTCATTTCTTCCACCTGCAGACTGACCAGCCGGTGGTCCTTGTTGCCGTTGGCGTGCAGGCGGGCTACGATGTTGCAGGCTTCGTCGATGCGGTCTTTGCCGACGAGCCTTGAAGGTGGGAAATGTGTTAGCTAGAGGCATCTGATGTGGGGATGCATCGTGCGTGCGTGTGTGTACTCACCATCTGGGAGATTCAGGGCAGAACCAGATCCCAATGCACACGATGCCTGGGCAGATCATCTGAAGCCATAGTGCCAGGCGCCAGGCGATGAGGCCGTTGTCGGTCAGGTGGAGATTAGATGCGTAGACTGTCACGGTCGCGAGGATGGAACCCTGATGCAGTCAGTCAGTCAGTCAGTCAGAGCGAGTCGAAAGTCGAGCCAGAGGAGCGGGGCCATGATACTCACAAAGTAGTACAGCGTATTGTACATGCCGGCGATGGTGCCGCGGTACTGAGGAGGGGCCAGTTCGATGAGGTAGAGCGGAGCGGCACTCTGGGCAATAGTCCCGAAGAAGGACAGCACAAAGCGGCCAGCAATGAAGCCACCCAAGGTAGGGGACGTGGCTGTCACGATGGTTCCGAGACAGACACCAAGACATCCCACGAAGATGGCAGGTCGTCTCCCCTTCCAGTCCGACAGCCAGATGAACGGAGCGGCCGCCATCTGCCCGACCTGGAAGATTGCAAACACGATGCCGGTGCCGCTGTTGCCCTCAGGTGGAAGATGGTAGTAGTCGACGTAGCTTTTCATCGCGTTGATGGAGCCCATCAGACTGCCGTCGTATCCTGTCAGGGTCAGCCTGAGTGCAGGCGTCAGACTGGTCTGAAAGTCTTACCAGTCATGGTCGAGCATAGATAAACGAGGAAGCAGATTGCATAGAGTCTCAGGTAGCCCTTACTCCAGGGGTTGGGCTTGTCCTCGCTCAACGCGGCCGCGAGCGTGGCACTGTGGGCATGGATGGTCTTTTCTCTTAGGATCCCCGAACCCGTTGATCCTCTGCGAGGAGGCTCAAAGTGCTCTGTGGTTGAGCCTTTATGGTCCTCCATAGTGTTGGTTTGGCAAATCTCTTAGACGGCGACAACAACAACGACAAGAAGCAATGAGCTTGTAGCAGGTGCAGAAGCGTCCTCCTCTCCGTCGTAGAATTGGCTTCGAATGAACAGCTGATTATATACCTTCTGTGCAATATTATGCGTCCATTAGTGGCTGACGCACATATCTCGCGGTCTGTGAGATCAAGGTCGCTTCTGACACTCAGGACATGCTCGGGACACGAAGGTTCGACTTGACTATTCGTCAAGCCTGGCTTGGCTTTGGTGAGAGAGTCGAGCATTTATCCGACGGCTAGCATATCCTGGACAGTCACCGCTGTCACTCGCGTGGCAAACCTCCGCTGCTCCATACCCCACACAGATCTCGACTTGTGATCCCCACAGGAATAGACGATGGAATTGGTGTCGCTAGCACGGGATTTCATCCTTCCGTACGTCAGGGGATCAACCAAGATCTTCACAAACAACTTCGCTTGCGGTCTCGGCGAACGTTGTGCGAAACTGGGGCATGCAACCATATACGGCGATATGTATCTCCATGTCTACACACAAGGGAGGTTGCATCCGCGATCATGCATAATGGGTCACCCTTGACCCAGAAGGGGGAGTTGTAGGAGGATTTTGCGGGGAATGAGGAAAAGATTGTTGCAAGAGTGCCAAGACACTAAAAGCCGCCAATCATGTTCGGGCGGCCTTTTGAATTTCCGTCTTGGCGCCCCTCAAGGCCCTTTCGCGAAGATCGTTCGTGCTCAAGTCCAGATTTCCTTTGCACTCGATGCCAGCATGTGGCTTTTCATATCCCCGTCCTAGCGCTTGGGACAATTCGGTGCCGGTGCCGGTGCTGGCGATTACGTATGATGGGTAACGGCGAGCCAAAAACGGTGAGTTAGATTGACTTAAGGATGCCAACGCTTGTATCGTCGTGTCCCATCCTCGAAGGGCGTCTGTATATTGTAGTCCAGCAGTCGCTTGTGTATCGCATCTCCCGAGGGTCTGATTCTCTGTGTTCCTGGTGAAGGCGTCAAGATGGCCAAGAACCTTAACAGAACTGCATTGAGCTCCGGCTGGACGCTGTTCGAAACCGATGCCGAAAGCAAGGATGAGATCCCTGTCAGGAGCGTACCATCTGTGGTGCATCTTGACTTGATCACAGCGCAACGGTGCCCACGGCGTCCCAAGTCAGCCCATTTGCTCCTGCTAACAGTTCTAGGATACCTGATCCGTTCATCGGCTTCAACGAGCTCGACGTCCAGTGGGTTGCCGATCGAAAATGGACCTACCGCACTACTCTCAGACGACCGGATGTGCGAGAAGGGACTCGAATCGTGCTTGTCTTCGAGGGTCTCGACACCTTTGCAGAGGTCAAAGTCAATGACCGGAGCGTTCTCAAGTCAGAGAATATGTTCCTTTCCCATCGATGCGACGTGACAGATCTGCTGGACCCTGACGTCGACAACGAACTGCGAATTAACTTTGACTCCGCCCTCCTGAAAGGCCGTGAGATCGAGAAACAGCATCCAGATTACCGCTTCAAGAGCGTGGCGTCGATTCCAGGAGAGAACGGACGAGTCGGCGTGCGCAAGGCGCAATATCATTGGGTAAGACGCGAGGCGAGATGAATCCAAGTATTGGGTCAAGCCATTGACGTGCGATCCAGGGCTGGGACTGGGGCCCGGTGCTCATGACTGCTGGACCGTGGCGACCAATCTGCCTCGAAACATATCAGTCCCGCATTGCAAATGTGTGGTTTGACATACACGTCAGCAAAGACAATAAATGCGCCTCAGGCAAGATTTTCGTCTCCACCGAAGGTCGCTCAAAAAGCGTGAAGATTGAGGTGTCGCAAGATGGGGCGACTGTCTTGGAGCGAGGATTGCAAACAGGGGCTGATGGCCTGACCACAGTCGATATCACTCTCGGTAAACTCGGTCCATTCGAAGCCGCAAACATTCGAAGCTAATCCTTGCCCAGAGAATCCGAAGCTCTGGTATCCCAATGGTTATGGGTTCCAGCCGCTGTATAAAGTCCGGACGCAGCTTTACGACGATGGCGGGCTCTTGGATGAGGTCGTCAAGAAGACCGGCATCCGGCGAGCTGAACTTATTCAAGACAAAGATGAGATTGGCGAAAGCTTCTATTTCAGGGTGAACGGGGTCGACGTCTTTGCTGGCGGTTCGAACTGGATTCCTGCGGACAACTTCTTGCCCCGTATAACAGAGCAGAAGTACAGGGACTGGCTGCAGCTTGCAGTTGAAGGTGGGCAGAACATGGTCAGGTATGAGATGAACTGAGCGCAAACTGCGTCATAAACTAACTGGAGTAGGATATGGGGTGGTGGCATCTATGAAGACGACAAATTCTACGATATTTGCGACGAGTTGGGCATCATGGTCTGGCAGGACTTCATGTTTGCCTGCGCTAGCTACCCTACCTATCCTGAAATCCTGGCCTCGATTGAGGAAGAAGCTCGATGCAACCTCCGTCGCCTGCGACACCATCCGTCAATTGTGCTGTACGCTGGCAACAACGAGGATTATCAGATGCAGGAGATGTGGAAACTTGACTACGTCAAAGAGGATAAAGACCCGCAATCCTGGTTGAAGTCGACCTTCCCAGCGAGGTATATCTATGAGAAGCTCTTACCCGACGTTGCCGCCGAAGAGGCACCAAACGTCGCTTACTGGCCTTCTTCGCCTTTTTCGCGAGGCGAACCGTGTAATGACCTCACAATCGGAGACGTACACCAATGGAACGGTAAGTGTACTCTTCTTGTCCGGGTGCAGCGCTGATTGCCCGCAGTCTGGCACGGGAGCCAGGAGAAGTATCAAGCGTACGAGCGAATTGGTGGCCGTTTCAACAGCGAGTTCGGCCTCGAGGCCTTCCCAGCTTTGCGGACTATCAAAGACTTCATCTCCGACCCGGCAGACCTGCACCCGCGTTCGGCAATCATGGACTTTCACAACAAGGCGGAAGGCCATGAGCGCCGTATTGGCCTGTATCAAGCCGAGAACTTCCGGCCAGTGTCGAGCTTAGAGGTAAACCTTACAGCACCCGGTCATACAAAAAGACACAGCGGCTAATAACGGCTCAGAGCTTTGTTTACCTGACCCAAGTCTCCCAAAGTGAAGCAATGTACTTCGCCTACAAACCTTGGCGACGCCAATACGGGGAAAGCCGACACTGTGGCGGTGCACTCGTCTGGCAGATCAATGACTGCTGGCCGTGCACGTCATGGGCTTTGGCGGATTACTATCTCCGCAAGAAGCCCGCTTTCTACACCATCGCACGGTGTCTTGCACCTGTCGCGGTTGGGGTGCAGCGCGAGTACCGCGATTGGAGCGTCATGCACGCGCGTCCCGCGAAGACGACGAGGTGGACGCTCTGGGTGGCCAGCAGCCGGCTCGAGTCGTTCGAGGCTCAGGTCGAAGTGAGATTCGTGTCCATCAAGACGGGCAAAGAGATCAAGCCAACATGGAAGAAAACGTGCAAAGTTGTCCCTAATGGGACTACCGCTGTGCTCGAGGGCGAGACACAAAACGAGAGAGAGGAGCCTCATGTCCTCGCTGCTCGTATTGTTCTTGACGGAGTCTGCATTGCCCGTGACACCGACTGGCCTCAGCCTCTGAAGTACCACTCATTCGAGGATCGTGGGTTGGTTGTTACGAAATCCGGCAGAAAGCTGAGAGTCTCCGTCGAAAGGCCAGTCAAAGCGCTGGTGGTTGAGGAGATCGACGGTGTTAAGTTAAGCGACAATTGCTTGGATGTGGTGCCTGGGGACGAGCAGACGATTGTGATTAAAGAGGGCGATGTGGATGCCGGGAGTCTGGTATGGCGACATCTTGGATGTGAGGAAGGCTTGCGGGGAGCACCGAGAGAATCAAAGATTTGAGTCATCCTATAGATGCTAATGTAGATACTGTAGGTAAACAAGCTTCCTCCAGGCTTCCTACGAGCGACAAGAGCCATCCTTGGACACATTAGGTGTCTTGGGGTGCTCCTTGCGGGAGTGGGAGTACTTCCCGCTGACGCTTAGGACTGCCGTGAGGACTTGCAGTACTTCTGCCGAGGGTGACCTAATAAACCTCACGTGTCCCTCACATGTGCCTCACCCACAACTACTTTTGAGCTGGCTCACACCTACCTCATACCTCCTGTACACCCACCTAGCAGCTCTTTCACATCTCTTATCTAGAGGTCCATCTTTCGTCAGGAGTTAATTGCTCGACGAGGTGGCGATGCCTCAAGGCGTACGCGTGGCCATCCATGTGTCAAATCACCCATCAGGATGTCTCTAGCGCCTACAGGCCCGGAACCAGCTCTGAACAAGCGAAAGCTGAACCGTGCGTGTATCGAATGCATGCGGCGTAAGATCCGCTGCGATGGTCTTCTCCCGTGCAATAACTGCCAATGGTATTGTGTTCAAGATCGATGCGCATACCGGCAAAGGAACAAGAGGACAAACCCATCCTGGAAGTGCGTGAAGTCAAACGCGTCTATTGTGAGACTAACTGGTATCCCAGACTTGTTGAACAGTTAACAGAGGCTGTGGAAGCTCGCGATCAGATACTGGCAAAGCTCTTGCCATTGCTTGATTTCGACAGCATACCGGATTTATGTCGCGACGATATAGTCCAGCTCATTAGCAGTGAGCGCGACACCAAAGGCGTCCCACTTCAAGAGCATGGTCCCGACCCCCGCTCCCCTTCTGCTGACGGAAATGCGGCCGACGATGTTGAACATGAATGGGATGAGGCTGCCAGACAGCAAGACTACACTTCACCCATCGCCGACGACGTTAACGGTTTAGCTTTGAGCCAGGGAAATCGGTCATATTTGGGCACTTCGTCTATCAGTCCAGCGCTACGGTCAATTTTCGCGCTCTGTCCAACCGCGAAGCAAGCTTTTCTCCGGCTCAGCAACACTCTGTCAAACAGTGCCGTCAGTGGCAAAGAGCATGTTGCTGCTGGAATATCGCAAAGCCCGCGAGATACCACGCCGTTTGCTTCATCTTTTCCGGACCCACAGGAGCAGGTCGCAATTGACGCGTATTTCGACCAGGTGCATCCAATGGTGCCCATGGTCGACGAACTTCGATTCCGCATTGAATTTAGAACCCAAGGACGAACTGACGATGCGTGGGTTGCTCTGTCGGGAATGGTCTTGGCTCTTGGGTCAATTGCCGCCGGAGACGATCGGTCGCATACCCGCTATCATGCACGTGTACAACAAGTCACCGGCCACACCGTCTTTGCCTCCGGGCATCTGGAGATGCTTCAAGCTCTGATACTGCTCGGGGGATCGTACTTACACTACATCAATTCCCCCAATACTGCGTATTTGATATTGGGTACGGCGTTTCGAATGGCGACAGCTATGGCTCTTCATCGCGATCCAGCCGCGGTCCCTTCAAATTTTGGCCACGGCTCTGCTGGCGTAGGCTCTACCCTGGCAGTTGGCTACTCCTTAACTCGAATTGAACTGAGACGGAGGACCTGGTGGTGCCTGATTTGCAGTGATGCCTGGAGTGGTATACTGCTTGGTCGACCTTCCATGACCCGATGGGACCCTCTTACCATGGACACATGCATGCCAAGCGACGAATCTGGCCAGCGGCCGAATATAGGCCACCCGTATCCTATGAAGGAAGGGGACCGGTCCGGTGCTTCACTGAGACTGAGCTCACAGTTCTGCAAGATTTCCTCAGAGATCGAGTATAGGTTGTCGCAACTGTCGCGCCTGTCTGCGCGTGAAGTCCTTGCTTTTGACAGTCAGCTGTTAGTGTTGGAAAAATCACGACCAAACATCTTCAAGTTCGGCACGGCGTGTCCTGAACGGGTACGGAATGTACGAGACACTATCTACCATCGGTTCCATATTGCACGCATTGTCATGTCCAGGCCTCACCTCCTCCGGCTGGCTGAAGACGCAGAATCGCACCTCTGGTTCACCAACGAAGACTGGCGTGTGGTCTCGATATGTCGAGGTGCAGCTTCCGAACTCATCAACAATATTAGCGCTACCCGGCCACGCACGCGAATATCCGTCTGGCATACCTCCTGGTATCTCTTCCAGGCCTGCATGATTCCACTCTTGTCCATTGGCGTTAACGACAGACTTCCTGCTGGGGCGAAGCTCGACGACGCCTCCATCACCGGATACCGAGGGGAGCTCGAGAGAGCTGTACGCACCTTCAAGGACATGGCGCCATGGACAAGGTCAACAGACAAGTACGGTGAAGTGATTGAAGCTTTGTATTCTGGGACTGTGCTCACGCCGGGGAATCAAGGCACGGCGTTGATAACGCAAGACAATACGGGTGTTTTCGGAGGTTTCACGGCTGTGGACTTGGGCAGTCCTCTCACCCTTGATCAGCAGACTCTCGAAATGTTCGACACGTTCCCGGACTGGTTCGACTACGAGCTCGTATTCGGAGTAGACCTGGAAGAGCAATGAAGAGATCGACGTCTCACTCGAGCGTGAAGACGCACAGACGAAGGATGAAACCAGACCGTTGAAGGGCCCGAATGCCCGTGTCCAATAAGACACCACTCTCCGAATTATGATCAACTTCATATCAGATTCACGCTGGGTCCACCATACCTTGGGCCAACTCCCAGCTCGCTGATCCGCACGGCTCGCTCTTTCTTGTCCTCATATTCGCTCCCGAATGCAGGAAGCAGTCCAACGCAACGATGCCGAGGCTTCGGATATTCTCCTGGCCTCGTGATGACCATGTGTTCAAAGTCGATGCGGAAGTTGGATGGTTGAGGATGCGCGATATGGAAGAGGCTGTGACACTCGACTGGTTCGTCGAGCCACAGATTATTCAACGATTCTTCGACCCTCACAAAATCAAGATCCAGAACTTCTGATTTGGACAATAGCCCAAGGAGTTCATGCTTGCCAACGACGACAATGACAGGCTCCAAGACCTCCATCGACCATTCGTATGCGCTGATTCCTATTCCGCAGCAGATGAGAGCGGCTAAACGCAACAAAGGCTCCGCATAGTTGAGTGGGTTGGCTCTGACGAGGTCACGTTTGAAAGAATCGTAATCCATGCGAGCCCCTCCGTCGTTCACTATTCCAATGGCCATAAGATGCAAAAATTGCAGTGCGTTCTCAAAACAAGAGTCCCCATCTATGTCGGTTGTAAACTTGTTGTGGTCGGCCCAGGCGGCCAGTGGGCTCAATTCGCCTTTCAGAGCGAAACCCCATGCCGGTCGTGAGAAGATGATGGCCTTCTCCAGGATATCAAGGACTTCCGCCATGTCACCTGGCCGGATTGTGCGAATATCCACCGGTCCGAAATCGAGTCCCAAAGCTACATCCGAGTCATCCCGTGGAGCGCCTTCTGTCGCTAGCCCGAACAACTTTACCAAATCTCCCAGGGATTTGGGCACCGGTATGTTCGAGGTGGCCAGGGTGTTCGTATCTTCGCCCACCATACCACCCGTAATCTTTGGCAGCACTGCTCGATTGGCTTCGCGAGCTTGAATGAAGCAATCTTTGAAAAGACGCGGGAAGGCACCACCCGGCTCGTTGTCCATCTTTCGCACATCTTCTGGCCGCGGGGGAGTGTACCAGTCATATTGGGACATGGTGCAGAGAATGAGATCCCTCACCTTCGAAGCCCCACGGATGCTGTTGCTCTGGGTCACAAATTCGGCTCCAATTCCGGAGGAGAATGGTGAACGGACTGAAACACTTCGTGCGACCGTGCCATTGTTCAAGACAGCCCGCACAAAGGAGAGCTGCTCATCCGCAGAACTGCTGCCGGCCCGTCCGTACGAAGCCCACCCACGACTCAATGTCCACAGGCGGTCAATATAGGCTATCGCTCGATGCATCTCTGGATAGATGGTCTTGAAGCTCACCTCTTTCCTCACAACTCTTTCCTCACAACTCACGAATTGAAGGTGGTTTGACAATATAGCCTCTTGTAAAGGCCAGAGTCGCTCCAGGATCCCTTCGTAGAAGGCGTCGGAACGATGTTCTTCTCTCAAGTGATGTGCCCATCGTTGCACTGCAGGATTATAGGCAGCCCAGCTTGGCAGCTGGCCGATGACCGCCGCACAACAGGTCTTGAACCCGAGCCCATCTCTTATGACGATGGTCTTCTTCGCGCGATTGAAGATGTCGGGAAACACAGTCGTCATCTTAATGCGGTTCTCCACGCTCTTAATATCCTCGCCCTGGTCAACACATATGACATCCATCCAGAAATAGGCATCCCCGACCAGGCTGATAAGGCTTTGTTCCAGGAACCGCGCCTTCGACTCCGAGACAATGATTTGGAAGGGAATGCCCGCGACGTCTCTCCAGGCATATTCTCCGGGTGCGCCCCAGACGTGCGAGAAGGCGATGTACTCGGTCTTGCGAAAGTCGATTTCCTCTCGCACCAGCGTGCCGGAAACGAACCGGCACATCACGACTCGCCCAACCTGCTCTGCACGTTCAGACATAGCGAACGGTTGTGTCGTCTGGCTGGGGCAGCAAAGGGCGCTGCAGTAGAAAAGGATCAGAAATTTGATATTCAGGACAGACTGTTGCCTTTAGAGCCCAGCATGGCCGTGTAGCGACGTCCAGGGACAGTCTCGTATTCAACAAGCGGGGTATTCAACCATTCGTTCGGGCGGCCACGGCCTTCCTCGCGTTTCTCTTCCTTGAAGGCGTCGAAATAAGGTGAGCGAGGTCGGTTCACTTCTCTAGGGCTGGTCGCAAAAGACTGCTGTTAAGATGTCCGAATAAGTCTAATCCGAACTGCACGGTCCCTGCCATCAGCAGCATCGCGCCTCGTGTTGTTGGTAGGTGTGTTGGCACGCTGTTCTTGGCAACGAAATGGGAGGAATATCTGTCCCGAGCTCTCCTTCTCCCTCCCTCTCACCGTCGCACTCACCCCGCCCACCTTGACACTTACCCAGGTCACCCTTCACACTCACCCTTCATCCTGGACATCTCCACCGCGTCCAGCGCCGACGAGGATCCAGAATCAGCGGCGGACCAATCGTTCCCCCTTCAACGCCTTTCTCTAGGCTCACACATCTTTGTAGTGTCCGCCGTTAGTCTCTGCCTCGGCAGCGCAGCAAAGATGGACCACCGAGAAAACGGGCCCGACGCAGCGACCTCGTTAGCAAACGTATTGAATATAGAAGTAGGGTAGACAAAAGGCTGTAAATTTGCCGTTTTGTGCCCTTCATGGGAATGCCGCTTGCGATCTTTGTCTCGGTGAGTGTCTCTCAACCTCTGCCTTGATTATCCTATGCGATTGTGTACATTATTAAATTGGGAGCGAATAAGGATGCGGTGGCCCTCGTTTCAGAGCATGGAATACGTCTCAAAATATTGGCTTAACAGTACGAATTAGAGGAAGACGATCTTCGTCCGGGAAATGTCAAGCCTTGCGCAAGGTTCAAGTGTCATCTATTGAGGGCCAATGCAAACGGGCACCTCCCTGCTCTACAGTCCCTCAGTCTGGTACAAAATCCCTCAGGTCTCACCACGCCAAACCATTGCCGTATTTCTGGGCCGGCGTCTTCCCAACTCTGTTTGACGTCGGCGTTGGGAAAGTGAAACATTGTCGTCTCTTCTTGGGTCCCCTTCGGATGCACGATTGTTCCATCACGTAGAGCTGACCGGTTGTTTTACATGTTTCTCTGACTGCGTCCCAGCATCAACCTCCTCGATGGTCTCCTCTTGCACCTGCACCTTTTCGTCGAGCCGCGTTGGTTCGATCGAGTCGCCAAAGAGCTCGCCAATGTCCTCGAGGGAAAGTCCCTTGGTCTCCGGGAACCAGAAGAACACGGTGAGGGTGATGAGAGTGGTGACGACGATGAATACAATGTAGTATTTCCATCCGATGCTGGCGAAAGCGGTCGGAGCGGCTTGCAGGAAGATAATGGTGGCGATAAAGAGGCCGGAAATCGAGACAGCAAGCCCCTTGGCCCGGACCGGTGTGGGGAATATCTCGGCGGCGTAGATGTACGAGGTTGCGTCACAGCAGCATGAGAAAAAGGTTATGTGCAAGAAGAGGAAGAAGACGGCGGCGCCCGCGACACCCCGGTCGCCGGTTCGCTGGAAAATAGACACCGTGATGCATTCGCCGATGAGGGCGAGGATCGTGCCAGAGAAGCCGAAGACTGGTGAGAGATCCGTTAGTTTGGGGGATAGGGACACTGCTAGATGGTGGGGACTCACCCAGCAACCGAGTACGGCCAACTCTATCGACGATCAAGGCATTGATGTAGTTACCGAAGGGACAGACAGTGATCCACCCGCTTTGGATGAGCAGCTGTTGGACGGTATCGAATCCCAAGGAGGAATAAAGCGAGGGACCATAATCTGGAAGGAGGCCCACGTCAGCAATCGAGGATTTCCCAAAAGCACTGAGAACCGGGGGGGCGACCTACTGTTAATGACCAGTGTTGCCGTTCCCTGGCAGCCAAACAAGGCGAGGAAGCCCACGATGCACCGCTTTCGCATAGAAGGCTTTCTCCAGAGGTCGATAAACGACAGCACTTCCAGCCTTTCGTGCAGAATCTGGCCTTGCAGGAGATTGAACTCTGCTCGGATGGCCAGATCATCGCTGATGATGTCGTCGGTTCTCTCAGCTCGGACCGCCTTGAACGACCTGTACGCCTCGTCGACACGGTCACGATCGAGGAGCCAGCGGGGCGATTCGGGCAAGAACAAGACTCCAAGGGCCAGGAACAACGGGGGGAAGCACTGGATGGCCAGGGGCAATCGCCATTGTGCGCCGCTGGCATTGACAAAGTAGAAACCCAGGCCGATCCAGCTCGCCGCGGCATAACCCACGCAGATCAAGACGCCATGCATGCCCACGAGCCATCCCCGAATTCGAGGGGGTGCGATTTCGGACTGGTAAAGAGGTACGAGCGTGACGAGCCCACCTAGACGAGATTCAGCTTGATGGGATTGCTGGTGCCATGCGTGCTTCGCATGGCACCAGGAGAGAACCTACCTATTCCCCAGCCGGTGACGAATCTCATGGCAATGTACATGCCGATGTCGACGCTCCCTGCTTGGAGGGCGCCTCCAATGACAGTGATGACGGCATTCAGCAGCAGTGCCTTCCTCCGACCCAGCCAGTCCGGGAACTTGGTGCAAGAGAGGGCCCCGAATAGGCCGCCGGTCTGGAACAGGCCATTGATGGCGCCGGTCAACTGAGTGGCATTCGATCGAGTGTCGAGTTCGAAGTAGGTGATGAAGGAGGGTTGTCCCAGCGTGGTCGCGATGATGCTGGCGCTGTACCCGTAGGTCAAAGAGCCCAAGGCGACGAAGAGCACAATCTAACGAGGACACTGGGTCAGAATACATTTTCATCTCTCGCCGTCCGGAGCGGACCACTTACCAAAAGGCGGATGGCGGAGGGAGACAGGGCCATGATGAGCGAGTAGAGGCGGTCTGCCCAAAACAAAGAGTGGTAGGTGTACTGGTTGTATTTGAGGCCTCCGGTTCAAGACTGGAGTAAACCTGGGGTGTCCATATGGGGATCTGGGGAAGGGAGACTTTTAAAAAGAGAGATATGAGAGCGACGTCGGCTCAGACGCCGTCACGCTGTGGCCGGTCTCCTTCGTTGTCTCCTTTTTGCGGATCGCAAATCTAGCTTCAGACCTTCTGGCACTTCCTCGTAGGCCATCGGCGAACACCCGCTACTGTGGATCGGAACCGCCATCATTCTCGGTGTCGATTCAGTCGAGCCCCGTCCAAGCTGATGTGAAAACCCGCTTGAGGGCGAGTGGGTTGTGGCACGAACGGCTCTCGTTTTGCGGCGGAACCGGAGGACCCCGCCGTGGGCGGAGCACTGGAAACAAAGTTTTGCTGATAGAGTCCTCGGCGGCAGGTCCTGGGTGTGGACCTGGCGTTATCCAGATCAGCATCATGGCGCGGCTCTTTGCACCGAACAGCGTGTGAAGAAAGATGCAGAGATGAATGGCTCGTTCACCCTTTTTTTTTACGGGCGGAACGGAGACCGAGGGCAGCACGGCGGTGGGGAGGGGGGGTTTCTCACCTTCTCCCTCGCCGAATATCACCTCGAGGGCGCGGGGCGTTGCTAGCTTCTCCAGGCCTGGTCATGAAGTTGTCGGCGTGAGCACCGCCACGGTCGGCGCGCCGCCCGATGTTCTTACGCCTCGACTCCTTCTCGCCTTTTGGCCTCAACAATGAACCTCCCCACTTATTCCGGGTATTCAAGGCCCTCAAGCCATTGAGAGTGAGCCCCCGGCTGGGGTGGTCGGAGGGGAACCCCGAGCACGGGGAAACCATCTTTATTGATGTGCAAGGTGTGTGGTATCCTATTCGACGCGGCGACGCCACCCATAGGATACCTTAGCAAAGCAAAGCCTCGTTCGTGTCTCTCCGACATCAAAAGATGGCTACGGCATTTGGAGGACTCCCTACCCCACCAGGAACGTTCAGGGGCATGCTGGTCACGAAGAAGGTCCATCGTTGCTGTCTCTTGCACTCCTCGGCCAGAGCTTCCAGGTCGAAGAGCTCCCCAATCGGCAACCCAAAGCCTGAGAGGATGACTTCGTGCATGCGGTATTGCTCACCGGAGTCCCCGAGACCGGCGCTCCAGGCCTCGAAGCCGGGGCTGTCTGCGGCCACGGCTGCGAAGTGAGTGTTCCACAGCCAGCGCAATGATTCCTCGGAGCCTTCGAGCCCCGGATAATGATATTCCGGCTGAGCCATCTGACTCGTCAGGGCGTCCAATGGCATAGTTTGATATCGATGGAGAAAGCCTGGGGCAGGATTTGAAGCCGTCAGCATGTGGGAGATGTCTGTGGGCGCAAGCGAGAACACTACCTGTTCGTAGAAGGAGAACGTCTCCCGTCTGGAATTGGATTCCTTTCTCCTTTGCGATGGCCTCGATTTCGGACACGGGGATCTTGTGGTAGAGCCATGGGTCGTAGTTTGGGTCCCCTCGTTCGGTGACATACGAGTAATGATCAATCAGGACGCCCCGTCCCACAATCCCTCGCTTTGTCCACTCTGCCAACATGAGGATTCGCATTTTCCTCGGGGGCTGAAACGATAGCAGGGAGTGCCTACCTACCATGAATCCCATTCCGTGCCGAAGTGCCACTGCGTACCTCGTCTTGCGTGACCCCATTGTAGAATCGTCCGTCTGGGAATGACCAGTGTCGGAAGCCGTCCCACTGACTACTCGTCTGAGTATTGAATTCGAGTTTGTCGTCCTGGATTGATTGCACGAAGGGAGTTAGTTAGTGCTCTAGACCACTGACCATTGGCCAACCAACCCACATTGATAAAATCCCCAATGCTGAAAATCTCGTGCTTCAACTTGGTTCTGTAGAATGGCGGCACCTTCATCTGGTCCAGGCCCCAGTTCAGTCCGACCGAAACGCCGGTCCTGATTTCATTGGCCGCCGTATGGGCGACACGCTCGGGCGTCAAGTGATTGAGACATCCTAGTTGATCGTCCTGGCCGAAAAGAAACCATGCCGAATGAGGCGGATGAGAAGCATCCAGAGGGAGATCATCAAACTGGGGCAGCTTCACCTGCTTGTAGGTCTGGTCAGCCATGGTGTAACCAATAAATCTTTTGATGATGAACTCGGGCTTCCTGGGCTGGTATTTCAATCCAAAACAGACCAGAGGCATGTACACAAGCCGAGCAGAATTAGGGTCTCGGATTCCTGGCCGCCGGACGACCCACCCAGCCTCCACCGACCGGATCGAAATGCGCGTCACTTTGCGGACTTGAGACTTGAGACATTGGATATGACAATCACCAACAATCATCAACGAGTTTCGCATTGGCGGTGCCTTACCACCGCATAATTTTATACATGGCAAGGCTTGGCAGGCCGGGGCTCACGAGGCTGAACATCCTGTGCCACCCCCTTGGTGGAAGGGCTGGGACAGGTTGTATCTTTTCTTTAGCTAACGAACCGTTCTATCCAGTCCCTCAGAACACCCTAGATGTTGCTCTCACGAGTTCATGCTGTTTTCGTGCGTTAGCGTTGGTTTCCAGGTCTCTCGTCACGCCACTCGAGTACCCAGACTTACTTGATCAGCACCGTCTTTGGCTCTGTGAAAGATCGCAAGGCCTGTTCCAACCACCAGAAGTTAGCCTGCCTGCGCTGGTGAAAAACACTCCACAGCTTGCGAGTGGAAAGAAAGCTCACGTATTCGCCGAACTCTCTGCCGATGCCAGACGATTTTCTCCCTCCAAACGGGACCTGGATGCTCATTTGAGAGATGCAATTGATACCACAGACCCCAGAATCAATCTTGCTAGACACCCTCAGCGCCCGATTGATGTCTCTGGTGAAAACCCCCGCCATCAGCCCATACTCTGTGTCATTTGCCAGCCGGAGCACCTCTTCCTCGGTCTCAAACGTCCGAATGACTGCGACCGGTCCAAACACTTCGGTCTTGTAGATTTCCGCGTCCGGCTTGGGATGCAGAAATACGGCCGGTTTCATGAAGCAGCCGTCAGGGCCGTGCCTGACGCCTCCAACGACGAGTTCGGCCTCGGTCTTGCCTTGCTCGATCATCGCTTGGACTTTATCGAAACTGGCTGCATCGGCCAGAGGCCCCAGCGTCGTTCGGGGATCTTGCGGGTCACCTAGTTGCGAAGCCGCTGCCTCCATCCGCTGGCTATAAGCTTCGATAAACCTGGCCGCGATCGATTTTTGAACGTAGACTCGCGACGCTGCAACGCAGACCTGGCCGGACCGAGCCAGGATCCCGTTAATGGTCCTGAGATGGCATATTATTAGCCTTTTGTTTTCGCACATGTTCGGGTGCTCGGACTTCCTACATACCATGTAAGGGCATTCTCAATATTCGCGTCTTCAAAAATAACAGCCGGACTTTTGCCCCCTGGCGGTCCTCTAGTGAGCGAAGTTGATTCTCTCTTAACAAGGGAAGCTCTTACCAAGCTCCAAGGTAACTCTTTTGAGGTTGCTCGCAGCCGCCGCGATCTGAATCTTCTTCCCCGTCGCAATACTGCCCGTGAAGCTTATCTGTTGTTGGTGTTCACTAAATTCAGCGAAGCGTTCCCTCCTGGAACTCAACCGGGAAAGAAATATATATTCATACCTTCCTCACACGCATGTGTTGGGCGAAGAGGGCCCCGGTTCGACCATCGCCGCACACCACCTGCACCACACCCTTCGGAAAGCCGGCTTGCTCAAACAAGGGAGCCAGGGCCAAGGATCCAAAGGGAGATTTCTCCGAAGGCTTGATGATCAACACATTGCCCGTTGCGAGACATGGTGCCGCTTTGATGATGAATGACGCTACCGGAGAGTTGTACGGGTTGATTCCCACGCACACGCTGCCCTCGTCAGCAATGCTACAATTGCCCCCTGTGGTGATCGTCCAGATCATGACCGGATAACTCACCCCAAAGGCTCGTGGCGCACCAGTTTGACGAACCCATCGTCTGCTGGAAAGTAGTCTCCTCTTTGCTTGTCCGTCCACCCGGCTGTTTTTCACAGATCAGATACATAGAACCCTTCGCCCCATAGAGTGCAGCCCTTGCGTACGTACCATAGTATAGCAGATTATTTTTGATATAAGTCTTCTCACGTGTCGGAATGAGGGAAACTGGATTCCCTGTGGTCATTGAATCCAGGGTCAGGATGTCAACCAGGTGGTCTTCCAGCAGGTCAGCGAGCTTGCGGAGACACTCTGATCGTTGTGCGGCCGTGAAGTTGCTCCATGGTCCGGTGAAAGCTTCCTCGGCCGCCGCAACCGCTGCGTCGACGTCCTCAGGTCCGCCGATGGGGACCGCATCGGCCACGATTGTATCATCCTTGGGATTTCGTAACGTGTATGTTTCCTCGCAGATCGGCTTGACGTATCGACCGTTGATGTAAAACCAAGTCAGGTCCTTGGGCTTTGGAGTTGGGAAAATTGCTCCTGCCATACTCGAATACTACTGTATCTAGAAACCAGTGCTGGAGTTGAAGAGTCACTGTCACTCAACCTGAAAGGATTAACTTTGATGTCACTGCTCTTGTCAATTCCGTTTGTTCGAGGATTGATGCCGTGCCGACCGACCGGCAAGTGCACTTCCCATATGGCAAGCATCCTAGAGCTGGCAATTCGATATCCTACCGTGTGCCAACCAATAGGCTATCCTATGGTGGGACTCCATTCTGTGGTCGGCCGACGTCCCATGATGGCTTCGCGGTAATGTTCTGTAGAGCGAGCGAACCTAAGTTTCGTCTCATTCCATCATCATCATCATCATCGCTGCCGAGACTCCCCAGCTACAGTACCAATGTTCGGAGTGCATCTGTGGGACCAAGGAAGAATTTCCGAGGGTGTCGGCGCTCCAGCCGATCAGCACTGCGGCGTCGGCATCCGTGCCGCCCGAAATATGGGTCTGTCACTGGCTTTCTTCCATTTGTAATAGTGTTATCTACAGTGGCACGGGTGGCTACGGCAAAGGTTATCTACCAAGCTCTATGACGGCCGGGCAACACTGGCCCCCGGGAGTGGTATTTCTTTGCCAGTCTGGATCCCGCGATGGATGATATGGATCCACCGAGCAAGCAGAATGTCTCTGAGCCTTGTCGCGTCTCGTTCCCAATGGAGCCTGCAAGGGAAGCGGCCAAAGTTGCCGCTGTAGCCGGCGTTTGGGGGTGCCCTCATTCAGGGGTTTTACAATGCTACTCTCAGAGTGTAGAGGGGCCGACTTAGGCTCGAGGTGAATCATATCTCATGTGCCTATCGCTGAACGAAAACCTAAACGCTGTAAGCTGTAACAGACCTGCTCTCTTCAAGCACTCTCAAGGTCGATTGTACCCTGTTTCAACATTTAGACAGGATAAAAGGGAATCTATGGTCATACCTCAATGGAGAACATAGGACACGACATGGACGCCGTTATATTCAATGGACCTTGGAAAATAGACGTGGAGAAGCGTCCAATACCAACTGTGACAGAACCGACGGACGCCATCGTGAAGGTGACATCGGCAGGCATCTGTGGTTCGGAATTACACATGTATCGTGGTCACCAGAAGACTCCAGCGGGACATATCATGGTAATTGAATCTTGTCCAGCCTTGCGTTGGATGTTATTCGGTGCTCAGATACTAACAGTGGGCATTAAATCCAGGGGCACGAATTCGTGGGATATATCGAACAGATCGGACCAGAGGTTCGCAAATTCAACGTTGGGCAGAAAGTCGTCTCCACGTTCTCGCCTGTCTGGTAAGTCATAGTTGCCGTTGTACACTGAAAGGTGGGCGGGCTCCTTTGCAAGACAATGAAGTGGCTGAAGCAACGCGAATGTTTGAACAGCATGTCTTGCTGGTTTTGCCAACACGGCTATCCCAATCGGTGCCCTCAAGGAGTCGCACCCTTCGGCACCCAAGGTCTAGCTGGAGGGCAGGCTGAGTACGTCCGGGTGCCGTTTGCAGACGGCACACTCAGGGCGACGCCGGAAAATGTCGAGGACGACCTATTGATCATGATGTGCGACATCTTCCCCACCGGCTACTATGGCGCCATGAGAGCTATCGAGTTTTTTCGGTCGCCCGATCTGGCGAACGGAAGTGATGCTTACCCCCTTGAAATCCAAAGCCGTCTGTCAAGGTCGCAATCACTTACAGAGGCAGTTTTTGTTTGCCTCGGCTGCGGGCCAGTAGGCCTCTGCGCAATCCTGACCGCGCGATCCAAAGGGGTGAGAAAGATCTACGTCGTCGACAGTGTCGATGACAGGCTAGAACAGGCGGCAAACATGGGCGGCATTCCGCTCAAATTGGGCCAGGACGACATAGCAGGAACGGTAAACAATGCAACGGATGGCCGCGGTGCCGACGCTATCATTGAAGTGGTTGGTAGCAAGTCAGCACTGAGATCGGCTTTCGATATGCTGAGACCTTGTGGTATCTTGTCGTCGATTGGCTTCCACCAAGGCGATCTTCCCTTCACTGCTCTCGAATGCTACCAAAAGAACCTGAAGTAAGTCAAGTTCTCTCGACCTGCTCTTCGATGGTCGGCTGATCTTCTGCAGCATCAATCTTGGACGTGCACCGGTGGGCGCAGTCTTCGACGAGGCATTGGAGATTGTCATTGCAAACAAGGCAAAGCTCGCGAGCATGGTAACACATCGGCTACCATTGTCGGAGGCAGCGCATGGATATGAAATTTTCGAGAAGCAGCTGGCGAGAAAGGTCGTTTTGAAGCCTCAATGATGGAGCCCAGGAAGGGTTGTTCGATTCGTGATGACATTGTGTAATCATGTAAGCATAGGCTCCCTTGAAACCGCCAGTGGAAAATTGCTTGACGAAAAGATCCGCTAGGAAGGAATGAGTTCCTGGTCTGGCCACGCCCGCCAGGTAGATCCTCTTTCGATTGAAGCCTCCGGATTGTCCTTAGTAGCATTTCGGCCTTGACACCGATGGTGGATCCGGACCTGCTAACCCCCGGCCCAAGACCAGGCAATCAATCATCAGACTAGTCCGTGCCTTGCAAGGGGTGCCACAAGTCGCGCAGGAATCGTACTGCATCTGGTGTAGCTTGGCCACACGTTGCCCGCACTGACCAAGATTCGTCGACCGCCTCTAGTTGGAAGACCTGTTCAGATATATTGTGAATAGTTGTTATCATGACCACCAACTTGCAATTGAGCCCCCAACTCGATCATTTCAGCATGATCAGTAAAGGTCCCATCCGCATTGGAAATGTGTCCGGGGCAACTGGCGACATGCCCACTGCCATGGCTAGAATGGTGGCCGAAAACAACATCGATGTGATTACGGGGGATTGGCTGTCCGAGATGAATATTGCCTGGAACGCTATTGCTAAGAAGGACAATCCGGAACTGGGCTACGAAGACGGATTCTTCATGCAACTCGAGGAGTGTATCGACAATATCATTGCGAAGGGCATCAAGGTTGTCACTAACGCTGGAGCTTTGAACACTCAATTTCTCACGAAGAAAGTACGCGAGCTGCTCCGGTCGAAAGGACATGATCACATCACCGTGGCTGCAGTGCTCGGCGACGACATTTCGAATTTGATCCACGACCCGGAGCGGCGGAAAGACCTCCATTTTCCTCACTTGGATCATGCGGAGCGGACATTGGACGACTGGAATCTAGAGCCCTTCTGTGGAAACGGATACATCGGATGTCGAGGCATAGTAGAGGCTCTAAAGGCTGGCGCAAGTATCGTGATCTGTGGACGGTGTACGGACGCATCGCCTGTCATGGGTGCTGCCGCGTGGCACTTTGGCTGGGATCTGGAAAGTCAGTACGACGAGCTGGCGGGGGCACTGTTGGCCGGCCACTTGATCGAATGTGGCGCCTACGTCGTGGGTGCCAATTTCTCCGGGTTCAAGGAGTTTCTGGACGATCTCGTTGACGTGGCATTTCCCATTGCCGAGATTGATGCTCGAGGTGGATGTGTCATCACCAAGACATCGACGGGAGGTGGCCATGTCACGACCGAGACAGTCAAGGCGCAGACGTTGTATGAATTGCAAGGCCACCTCTACCTCAACCCTGATGTTGTCGCGGATCTCTCAAATATTCAGATTGAGGCAGAGGAAGGCACGGAGGATCGAGTCCGGGTCACAGGTATTGTTGGTCTTCCACCGCCGGCGACCACAAAAGCAATGTTCGCTGCACCAGGTGGATACCAGGCCGAGGCGACCTTCTTCATCAATGGACTCGACGTTGATGCGAAGGCGCAAATGATGAAGCAGCAGCTGAACCACGTCTTCCAGAACCACAGATTCAGCAAGCTGAGCATTGAGCTGTATGGATCCGAGGTGGAAAACCCTGAGAGCCAGCAGGCTGGGACTCTTCAGCTGCGAGTCTTTGCACAGGCCCGGAGGAAAGAAGACATTGTCGCCCCCCACTTTAAGACTCCGATATACGCGCTGAGGATGCAAAGTTACCCAGGCTACCATATGAACCTGGACTTCCGGACTATGGATCCAAAGCCCTTCATGGAGATTTTCCCCGCTGTCATTCCGCTCTCCATCATCCATCATCAGGTTGATCTGGGAAACGGAAGGCTGGTCGAGATTCCGACCACGAAGAAGACAGCGGAGTATCCAGCGGTGAGGCCGTCGTACGAGTCGGCCGATCCTATCGACTTGGCTTCCCTGGGCCCTACGGCGAGGGCCCCCATGGGTAGTATTGTGCACGCAAGGTCGGGTGACAAGGCGGACAATTCGAACATCGGCTTTTTCGTCCGCCACGAGGACGAATACCCCTGGCTGAAAACCCTCCTGACTGTGAAGAAGCTCAAGGAGCTGTTTGGCAAAGACTGGTTCAAATGCGATCCTTCTCGACGAGTCGAGCGAGTTGAATTCCCCAAAATTCTTGCTGTCCATTTGTAAGTACCACCATGTCATCCCCCACCTCAGGATGTCAGGCGTTGACGCACTCTCAGTCGTGTTCTGGACAACCTCTCCGGTGGCATCGCCTCTTCGGATCGCATCGACGGACTTGGTAAAGGCATTGGCGAATACTTGAGGAGTAAGCATGTCGATATCCCGTTACAGTTTCTCAACCGAGGCCGAATATAAGGGTGCACGTGTGTAGATACAGCAACGCCTCCTCTCGGTCAGTGACCCATTCCGCCCATGGTGTGATCGAGCGACTGTATCTCAAACAGCCAATCTTGACTGGCTTGCATCATGGAAACGTTGGCAAAGTCGTAGCCATTATAAAGATCCTGCAAGTCATTGAAGCAATCTTGATAACTGAAATCCATGCCATTCAAGGCTGTAGATGAGAATGAGTGCTGTCCCAGTGTGGGAGTCATTTCCATCTGTGACATATTTCGAGGTTGATCCTGATTGACCACACCCTGAAGAGGCATACCGCTGTTGAGTTCGCCTCGTGTCTGGCTCTGAAAGTCAATCACATCGGTCAACAACGCGTCACTGAGTCTCCCAAACACTTGATGAGCATTGCGGGCTGTAGACCACCGCTCAGAGACAGCGACGAGAACATTGGAGCAGTCACGCGTAGTGTTGACTATCTGAGTAATGCTTGGATCGGTGGACAAACCGGTCCCCCTTGGTGTTGAAGGACCGATACCATTCGTAAGATCGCGCCGGCGGAGTCGCAAATGCGACCGGATGGCATAGATATAGGAGAGGCCTGCGATGAAAACGGAGTGAAGGGTGATCGGAGAGTAGTTGATGCGACGTGACTTGTGAAGATATGCATAGATACCGATGGCTTTCTGCGCCGCCTCTAGGATTCGTTGGAGGCTATCGCCGTATTGGGGGGCCTCGTGGATAGATGGCGAAGGTCGGTACAGCATCAAGATTCCATTCAGGTACAGCAGATCATACCATTCCCGAGTCCGGAAGCTGGAGCGATCCGACTCGCTCAGAGAGCCTCCGAGAGGCAACGTCTCGGTGTCAGATCGCCAAGATTCCAGCTCCTCAAACAGCACTCTCTGCCGGTCTTCGTAGTCGATTGAAAGGTTCGGTCGGGATCGGATCACATTGTGCAAAGAGCTGAGGATCTTTCCGCAGATGATACGGTAGCGCACAATCTGCACGAAGATCGCTGTTCGGAGTTGCCAAGGAGGACTCCCGACGGGCTCTGTGGGTGACAGACTGTTGTCTGGGCTGAGAACAATGTTGGCTTCGGCACGTGGAAGTTCAGTGTCAAAGTCGTCCAGGCGGATTGCTAGTGGCCGGCCCAGGGTGATGCTTGTTATTCTATCCATTGCCAGGGTGCACCAGAAACATCTCCTCCGCACCTCGGAGTCGTCAAAGGCGTTCTCTTCGAGGTCAGAAGTACCTAGTGCTGGTGAACAGTAGACGGACTCTCGGTGCAGACCTAGCTCGAAGCACATCCTTGCTGCCGTGCCCACTAGATGCCACAAGCTCGCCGAGGAATCGTAGAGACCACTCCCAATACGATATTGGCACATTAGAAGGACAGCTTGCAGGGCGACACGTCCACCCTTGCCGAGCACGGGAGCGAGCCGACTCATGGCGCGGTCATGGTGTGTCTCTGCATCTGGCATAACTTGCCAGTCAAACTTTGAGACCTGAGCTGTGGCGATGGCGAGGACCATGTCGAGGGTAAATGCTTCGATGTGGCGAGTCCGATAAAAAGAGATATCACTATAGATGGATTCCAAGCTGTTGATCAGTGTTTTGGGGTGAAGGAATGGATAGCACAGATGATCATGGGCCAAATACGCCCTGACCAAACTCCGGGCGAGATTTTCCGGAGGCAGCGCTCCGATATCTGGAGTGACCGTTTCACCGCGCGCAGCCGACCCAAAAGTGCGAGCTGCATTGTAATCGTCGTCGTCCTGGGCGTTTCGGCCTCTGGTACGGCTGTCGACTTGGAGGAGGCTCGCAAGGAGCAGCCCGCTGGTTGGTCCCAAGTATTGTCGTTCGCCACCCACACCGAGGCTGAGGGACGAGACTTGACTCGTCACCTCGTTGTTGTTTGTTATCGTTTGCGTCCGGCCGGAAGTCGAGTACACAGCGGTAGAGGGACTGCCGACGCTCGCAGTTCGTTGAGCTTCTCGTAGTTGGCTGGTCAAGGCTTCATTTTTGGCCTCCATTTGCCGAAGACGTCTCTCGAGCTTCTCCATGTCCTGGCGTCGTATGACAGGGTCTTTGGCGCTGTAGGTGCACTGAGTCCCTCCCTTGGCACACGAGGTGCACGCGGGCCTCAGCCGATCACATTTGGATTTTCTCTTGTGGCAGCGATCGCATGCGGCCTGCTTGGAACTGTCATCGGACATTTTGACTATGTCTCTGCAACGGTCGGCCCTTCCAGAGGTTGCCCTAGGAGCAGGATGCTGTTTGAGAGGAAGTAGCGCACAGTGAGCACTCTTTGGAGGCAGTATCGACGGAGACGTATTGCGCCAAATTTGGCACATCTATGGAGACGGACAATGGGGTTAAGGGCGGAGGCGAGGCCGCTGTTTCCCTACCACGAACTGCAAGTCTGGCGGGGGGGGATCTCGTGACATATTTGGGGCTCACGTGCCTTTGGGGCGATCCAGTGCTGCTGTATAAACGCTTTGCGGGACCAGCGTCGCACCAACGGCCCTGGGATTTTTGCCCCCACCATGGGTGACATAGGGGCGGTCTCTCACCTGGCTCGCGAGAGCCGGGGGTAAGCCTAGGGCGGCAGCACCCTCGCCCCGGAGGGGGGTGAGTTTGGGGTAGATTTTACTGACAGCTCACCTTCCACTCACCTTGACTCACCTTGACTCACCTTTCGCTCGCCTTCATCTTATCCTCGACCCTCCCTCCCCCCTCCCTTCTCGGTGATGGCTTTTTCACTACTGCGGCCGGACCGACGCCAAGTATTGTCCAAAAGCTGGTCATGTCGAATGAAGGGCAGGACCGCTAAATGGACGCGGACTTCCTCTTTGAGACTCGCTATAGCTGTGTGCATTGCGACCCCTCTAGATAGCAGGAGAGTATACAATGTTCTTGAAGAGAGTTCGGCCCTAATTATACGAGTAGGTGCAGGTGCAACACATGGGCAGCATGTAACCTGATTTGAATTACACGTCGGATGTTCTACATATCACGGGTGAGCACCATGTGCCATGTGCCATATGCCACAAGGAGGGCAATGACCGGAGGGCTGGGTCGTGCAACATTCTTCTAGACATGGATCTTGCACAGCTTTCTGCTAGAAGCTTTCTTGTACATAAATCCAGCCACCGTCCCGTCCATCATTGACCAGTTTTCCCATTAGCTGACAAGAACAAGAAGAAGGAGAAGGAGAAGAAGAAGAAGAAGAAGAAGAAGAAGAAGAAGAAGAAGAAGAAGAAGAAGAAGAAGAAGAAGAAGAAGAAGCTAACATAGCTCGACTCCCATGGAAAGGTTGACACGCTTCTTCCCCTTCCCCCACAAGCAAGACCTCGTTCGCCACTTTCCGCACCAGGTATGCGCGCTCCGCCTGAAACCAAAGTGTTCCCATGCAGGCTGGCGACTCAGCCTTCAAGCACAGCTCGAGGAATCCATAGGAAGCGTGCGACTCGGACAACGCCCATTCCATCCCATCCCATCCCATCCCAGAGAGCCGAAGAAGTCGCCGTTCATCGACTGCCGGAACTCAAATTGCGAGAGAGAAATGACAGGGGGGAGGTTTATGAGATGCGATCATTTTGGAAGAGTATATTGGGTGGTGGCTTGTAGATAGAGTGAACTGAGCTGAACCGAAGTGATGGGCTAGCTTGGTGGGGAACTTGAGAACGCTTTCGATCTCCTGCCCATGATCGCCTTGACAGATACGGCTGGCCGAAGAAAGTAAGGTAAGTATCTGTATCTGAAAGAGTGCATCGTGATCATGATCCGCAATCTTTCACGATACTTCCTTGATATTCGTTTGTGCTTGATTTATTGATTTCCTTGCCGTTCACCAGATTCTGCATCTACCCGGCCCACTCATTAAATCTCTTGGATAACATCTATGACAATAACTGGACATCCTCATACGTCCAAACCACTTCCCTTCCACGGTGGCTCGACTTCAAAGTCATGGATGCAGAGGCACGTCAGGCACAGGAGAAACTCGGAGCTGTCACCATCTTTTTACCCGATGGGCAAGTCATCGCAAAAGGCCGCTTATTTCTGACGGGTCGTTTCTACCTTAGCTGTCCTCAGTCTCTTAAGGAAAGAGACTGGACACGGAGGAGATGTAGACTCCCCAGGTGGTCTGGGTCTGGGGAAAGAGCTGATTCGTCTGGTGGTCGGCTGACTACCACCGCAGGAGCGTAGGGCAGGACGGAGAGTTCGTCGTGCACTTCGTCAGCTTCATCGTCGTCGGACTCAAGATTCGCCTCATCGTCCAGATCGGTATGCGTTTTCATCGTATACTTTGCTCGCCATGTTGTCGCTGACTTCGCTTTACGTTTCGTCCTTATCTTCCTGCGCCTTGTACCAATTCAGGTTGCGTCTGGGCGATAACTGTGCAGAAGGCACGTAGGATACGTAGCCTGAGTCTGGTCGTGAGTATACAGCTGGAGGGTCCTGCGACCGTCGGTAGGGTGATAGCGGCGTAACGAGATCGTGCTGTTTGTCTTCTGAGAAGTCCTAATGGACAGAGTCAGTAGGTCGCTTGTTTCAGGCTGTTGTGGCTATTGGCTTGTGGTGGCTTACCTCGTCCCCGCTATCCAGTATCGAGAGGAATAGTGCCGTCGCTAAATCCGCTTTCAAGCCGTTCTGAGAGTCCTCCGTGATTGCCTTGCAAGCTACGTCGACCAAGGTTGGGAGCTCAACTGATGCCATGTTAAATGTCCGTCGGATATCTTCCAGGCTCCGAGTCATAGGAATAACATAGCCTGCACCAAAAGTATCAGAGGCGACGATGTGTCCGTAGACTTCAAGCCGAGATGTATGGACTACCCAGGACCCTGAATCGCCGTCACACAATTCTACATGTAGGGTCAGCAAAGTGGAGGCTCAGAGGTTGTGGTAGACCTACCAGCGTTGTCCAATTTGAGCGTGTACGCGTCCACAAACTCTCTGCCATGACCCAGCAAGACTCGACAGGGAAGAGACGACATCACTCCAGCCTGAATTCCTTGCAGGCCACTCTTCATAACGACCGGGCGTGTACTTCCTGAATCCATGAAATCAATTGCGCCCACCTTGAAGTCCCCTGAGCAGTGCTTGCGATCGCCTTCCACCGCTCCAAGGAGGTTTTGGCGATAATTGCGACGGTCGTCAATGCCAATCAGTGCCCAATCATAGTAGTGTGGGCACTGAGGAAATTCCGTGACGGGTGGAGCAAGGATCTGTCCAATGCTGCTCCACGAGTCAGGCTTAGGCAACGGGTTCTCAGACAAGAGCAGTTCGTCAAGGCCGCAAGCTGGTCCCAGAACAAGAGACTCGTGTTTATCAAATGGATTGTCAGAGTCGCTGAGACCCTCGTCTTCGTCTTCGTCCTCGGAGCTCCAGCGGTCGCTGTCCTCATCAGCTGCGGTTAAATTCAGATCGTAGATGCCTTTCACTTGATCTGTCAGGTGGCCGGCAGTCATGCCGTATAAAACGTAATTGCCGTCGTGAGAGGTGAGCTTGACGAGGCCTCCACAGGTTCCGAACTGGTATTCATCACCTAAGACAAGCTTCATCGGTGCGCCACACAGGGTTGCGTTCAAGGCCTCAGCACCCTCCGATTTGCCTATGCAGACATCGATAGCAGCCCCTCTGGTCTTCGGAGACTGGCCAATCACCAAAACCTCAAAGGAAGGTATTGATGCATCTTGTGGTCGAATGACGTCCTTCACGTGTTGTTGTTCAAAGAACTTTCGAGCCCGTTTGGCACGAGTCTCGTGGCATAGTACCACGATCCAGGCTTTGGCGGTGTCTTCTGTCTGTCCAAGCACCATCAGCCTCAAGGCCATGGGCTCGCGCTTTAATGTGCGCTTTGTCAAGTGGCGGAGCAATGGCCCTTCGACGCGCTCGAGGACATCTTTGAATCGAGCTATGGTCGCTGTGTCGACGGCCTTGTCGAATTCTCGCAAGTCGCCGCTGACGGAGGGAGGAAACAGCACTCGACCCGTCCCAGCACCGCTGGCAATTCCAGATGGCCTGGCTGTTTTCTCCAGGGCTTTCGGGGTCAGTGACGCGCTGGCATAGCCAGAGTCTGCGCATGATGCAGCAGCTCCATCGAAGGTTGCTTTGTGACTGATATTGATCGGTGGCGGGTATGGGCTGGTCCTGTTATCTGGAGGGATGCAGCTATTGCTTCTCGCTGCAGAGACGTCGCCCATCGTTATTTCCTTCGTAGACTGGAGGTCAGAAGTTCTTGCCAAAGAGACTTCGTCAATTGTTCGCTCCTCCAGATTTTGAATAGCGAGCTGGGAGGAGCGCGTAGGTTTATTCTAACTTACACAGAGGTAGTGCACAGCCCCAGGTCTGCACAGCCTTAGGGGCACCGTGTCTCAGTACAGCGGACTCAGCCACCGCTGGAGTTTCCGGCCAATCTTGCATGCGACAGCCAGCGAAATACAGGCCCAAGCAGTAGCGAAGACCTCTCGGGCGCGTGCTGCGCCTCAACTGTGAACATGGGCCTCGACACTCATAACCGAGACGAGAGTGCCCGACAAGGCTCCTCGTCCGTCCCAGAGTCTTGCTTTATCAAGCAGGATGATATTCTCGTCGTCGCCGTTCCTTCTGGAGCATGTTTCAGACCAGCAACTTCAGCAACTATGCGAGGTGCTTTGGAGCTGGAAGATTTGTCTCCGCTGCAGAGCTGGACAAGGCTGCACAGCAACAGATTGCCCATGGCCACGATCACACCGCCTGGCCAGATATTTTGCATTCTACAAGGACATTACGGCCCTCTACGTCCCTGAATTCCTCCCCGGCAGCCATCCCGCCTTGAGAAGTCATGAGGATTTGTTCGACATCATCAGAGTGCTCAAGACTCAGCCTGATGTGCCACGCTCCCTGCTGACGCAGCACTATTTCTCGACTCGAGACAGCGGCAATGCTCCTATGCCGCCCATTTCTGACCAGGACAGAGCGGTCAGCCTCGCTGTCAGAGCCATGACGATGATAACTTGCTCTGCTGAGAAGCAATCTTTGGACTTCGTCGAGCTAGGGTCCAAACCTCTGCAGTGGCGCCAGGAGATCTCGCTCTCTCAATTCCTGACAGAGGCGTTCCCCAAGACAAGCCATCCAGCACTCAGCGAGAAGGACAATACCGGCAGCTCCTTTGAGATCAAGGCCCAACTGACTGCACAGAGACTCAAAAAGATTGCCGGCCTGAAGTTCCAACCGACGAGTGATCTTAGAAAACATCTGGAGCTTGACCAGAAGCTCGGAGTGGTGCAGATCTTCCATCACACAGCTTTCCTGACCGAACATCTGATCGCGAGCCAGTCAATCTCCCCGACAGTCTCCGTCGGCAAATCCATCGAGTTGTAGGCGCCTCCCGCCATCACTACCCGCATGAGTGCAGGCTGACCATCGCAGAGGAAACATTCCACGCCAACTGACGCTCGAGTCCCTCGACTCTGTACAACGAATTCTCTTCCCACCCGACCTACAGTCGCAGTCCCTCCTGCGCTCCCTCGTGTCCAAAGCCGCCTTCGACCCTGACTGCCTGCGCTTTGAGTCCGCCGCCTACCGCTCCGACCACGAAAACGACATCACCTACCATCACTTCTGTTCTAGGCTCATGGACCTCTATGACGAGATCACCAATCCGACCCCACGCAGCCTTCTCGACAAATGGGTCGAGAAGAGAAGCGGTGCGAGACATGTCATGATGGCGACCCTCGTCGGTGTAATTATCGCCATCATTCTCGGAATACTTGGCCTTGCTGTTTCGATCTTCCAGGCTTGGGTCGGGTATCAGGCGTGGAAACATCCCGCCCCCAATGTCTGAGCTTACAACACATCAATCAAGGCTCAAATCTTCGTCTTCTCCAGATTACTCTCCAACACTCTCGATATCTCTCACGGTCTCTGGATTCTGCATCGTCGCGAACTCACCACCAAATTTCTCCCCGAAATCACTTGCTTCACCGCAACCTCCACCTTCCTTCCGTTAATAGTTACCGGGATCTCCGACATCACCAACATAAACATCGGCACGTGTCTCGGCGACACCCCATTCCCAATCGTTGATGATGACCGTCTTGTTTTCGACCGGTCCTTCTTAGGGTTGGCACGTGCCAGCTGTCGTAGCCCAAGGTGGTAAAAAGAACATCGAGGGCGCATGGCATGGCAGATTCGTTCATGCAAAGGACATGGTGCCAATGTTGGGCGAAGTTGTCAAGAAGCGAGTAGACATCCGTGTTCAGCGTACAAGATTAGTCGGGCGATGGAAGACGATAAAAAAGGGGGGGAATACGGGGAAAGCCCACACCGGGATATGAGTGTGGGTCCCCCACACCCCAGCCCCGACGATCCTCTTGCACTATTACAACTGGCCTCGAGATGTTCTCCCGCGCCCCGTTACCCCGTGGGGAGGAAACCTGGTCGGCAATATGACGTTGAAAGGTCTATCGTGGACTAAGGTATGTAAGGTGAAGGAAGTGGTCCGATCGGTCTCAAAAAAATCGCCTTTTCCTTTTGAATGCCGATCCTCGACTGCGTTGGCTCACGAAGAATACGAATCTGTTGCGTCCAAAGATGTGGTTTACAAGGTTACCAACACGCACGTCCCTCCCCGGTCCCAGTTTCGAACATCCCGGTCGAAAATGGTGCGTCTAGCTTCTCCGCTCGCCTCAGGCCGCTCGACAGAATTCCTGCAACAGATGACAGACGTTCTCCATCTTGTCTGGGTCCAAGCTACGCAGTAGCGCCGTGTTTAGCAGCCCGCAATTCTCGGCTTCGACGAAGATGCATGCCAGCTGCCAGAACTCAGGGGCGGCGTCTCTCATGAAACCAAGCTTCTTCCACTCCTCGAGTGGGAGATTGCGTGTCTGTGATTCCCATGTTGTGATCCAACGGTTCAGGGCTCTCGTCATCGCCGGGTACAGGATCTTCCCGGTCCCGTTTGCGCGTGAGGCATGGATGGCACAGTGTAAGCCTTGTTGATGCTGCTTGTCAGTGTTGTTGATGTTCAATTATCAGAGAGGAGGGGGGCTCACCACAGAGAACGAAGAAGAAATTCATCGGGGACAGCTCGGCTAGGTTCAACCGTGTTGCGGTGCCTATCGAGCTCTCCAGGAGCTCGGACACGCATGTTGAGATCGCCAGTGTGTGGGATCTCATTTCGCGCCTTGCGTATCGCTCGCACGCAGCACTGCTGGGGGCAGAAAAACAGCGTTCGCTGCACATGGGATCGCCCGTCATTTCCGAAACAGCCAATCTTGGATAATGCGCGTGGAACATGGCAAAGTTGCTCTCGATGCCGAAGATGAGATATGCAAGCCTAGAGAGACCGGTGAGATAAGGTCAACAGGAAAGCCTGGGGAAGACTACCCACCGTATCTTTGACTCCTGTCTCACAAATCCGTGCCAGTCGAAATCAACGTGATCTCTTTGTCCGGTGTCCAAATATTCATTCTTACTGTCGAAAAGCTGCAAGCCACGAGCCACGCGGATCACATCGTTGTATCGCGAACTCCTCACTCGTCTGCGCGAGAGGAGATTGTTGCTACACATCTGCACGAGCACCATCAGATATGCAGCTTGAAGCGGCTCCAACGACGCAGAAGGGGTCGATGAAGGATATAAGTCGTCGTCTAGAAGCTCTTGGAACTTTGGGTGAGTGAATGCGTAGTCTTCGGCAATGTCATAGTAAGCCTGGGCCACGGAGGCATCGTGCCCGGCTGAATACGCCTCTCCGATCAGGAAAACGGCAAGTAACAGTGGGGGATGGACCTTGGCCAAGTCAAAGGTTGGACGATGCAGGATCGGACAATGCGGGCTCCAACATGCAAAGTAGAGCGCGCAGAACGCTACCACATTGTCAGAAGTGAAAAGAGACCGAAAGGCATCCTCGTCGAAGAAGATCCTATCTCTGGTCTTCCTGCATTGCAGGCGATGACGAGCGGCGAGATCGCGAGCGACCTGGTTTGTGATGGCTTGGGCATGGTCCTGGTCCCAAAGTGTAGGATGGCAGAGTGAGTTTTGCGCATCGATGATTTCATCCCACCACTGCTCCTCGAAATTTCCAACCAGGAACGGATTTTCAAAGGCTCTGGTCCAGCCGCTGAGCCATGCATCATCCACAGCACTCGCGTCGTCGGGGGTTTCTGACTGATGCCGTAGCAATCCAACTGCGTAGTTGTCCGCGAAGGTTGCGCCCTCTCCATCTTGAGCGCTTTTATAATAGGCGGAGATGGAGCTGGTCTCGGGGTCGGTGTAATTTCGTAGAAAGGGCATCCTGCTTGTGCATGACAAAGAGCGACCGTGGAATCGTCCGACTCTCAGAGAATCCCCGGCCTCGGCCACATTGTTGCTGATGACATCCTTCTGACTGCCTTGATAGGCACAGTGTGACTTTCTCTGGCGACATCGAGTACATGGGAGCGTCCCGTCGCATGATACCTTTGCTGCCGCACATTGACCGCATGCTTTCCTCTTTCGACCCCGAACCCCTTGATTTGGAGTGAAGTCCGAATCGTTTGCTGGACAAGTCTTGGAATGGCGGTAGGCTACGTCTCTTCAATGGGCTTGCGTCAGACGTGGCGGCGGTCACAAGTAAGCATTTTTACCTACCTTCTTCGAAAGCGGCGAGGACAGAAGGCGCACGAGAAGGCGAGGCCAGCGTCGTCTGCATCGAATTGTTAGCACGGCGAGAGGGCACAGGCCCGCGATGCTTACGGATTTTTTCGTGGCGTCGAAGATGGCTGCTATTCGAATATGTCCTCTGGCATTGTTGACATTGGTACACAGGCGGCATTCTGAGATGAATCAGGACTTTCAGGGTGAGGCGAAGCTGAAGTGAACCTTTCCCCGGGAAATCCTGGGGGTTGTGGACGGTTTAAACCCACAAGCGAGAAAACCTGGGGCTGAAGCCCCGCGTTGGCCCCGCCGACAGGAACCCAATTATTCCAAGGCCTAGGCGATGCGCTTGCCACCTAAAGCAAAGTTTGCCATAAGCTTGGGCACCCCTAAGTTCCAGTAGCAGGTGTTGATTCTTATTGCACCTCCCCTGCAAGGCCTTGGCGAGATCACGTATACCGCGTACGCCCACACAGCGGTACACAGATGATATTAGCCCAATTCATACTTCATACTGATGATTATTATCCATTGAGTCCAACAATTACAGCCCCAACCATTGGACCTCCCAGGACCATCGTTAAGACAGCTACCGAATCTTAAAACCCAAAAGGTATCAGTGCGCTCAGCGAGATCGTAAGTTGTATGCTTGCTAGGGTCTGAGGTACTCTAGTACACCAGGATAAGAGTTGGGCTTGTGGGATGGGGGTCGCCTTTCTTCGTGATGCCCACCGTCCTAACGCTGTGCGTTCAGTTCGCACGCGCGGTACTCTTTCATGTGGCAGCTCACATGAGAGCTAAAACAGCTCATTCTCGTCTTTGCTCATGGGGCTGTCGCAAGGGACAGCCATGTGTACGGACTGACCAAGCCTACAATTCTGGCAAGATGATCATCATCAGCGCCGATGGAGCGTCCCACCTTCACAGAGAGGAACTTGATATATAATCCTGCTCTGCACGTCTCGTGGATGATCACTCTCGCCACAGAAAATATCTGACGCCAATTGAGCTACACAAAATGGGTGGTCCAGGGCTCAGGTTTCTTCCGTTGGCAAGAATCAACCTCCCTTCTTATCATGTTGACCTCAGTCTCCCTGGCCGATTCATTACACTTGCACTTGTCGCTGGATTCGTCCTCGTCCTTGTCGACTACATCCGCGTTTTGCTCCTTCGGCGCCAGCTTCCTCCCGGCCCTTTCCCTCTTCCCTTGGTTGGAAACCATCTGATGATCCCAAAGGTCAAGCCCTGGATCGCCTTTGAAGAATGGAGTAAACACTACAACGATCCACTGCTAACCATCTGGCTTGGGCGGCGACCGATCATCGTTGCCAACGACGCCTGGTCTGCTTCGGAGCTCATGGAGAAACGGGCCCCCATCTATTCCTCTCGACCACGAATTACCATCATGGGTGACATGTTCAACTGGACGGTCAATAACCAGGTGTGTCAAGTCTACGGCGACCGATGGAGAAGCCATCGAAAGCTCACTGTACGTGAAATCCTCCTTCCCAATGCCATCTCTTCGGGTTATTGACCGGTGTGTACAGCATTCAGTCGTGGGCTCTCAGGCGGTACGCAGCTATCGTGACATTCAAGCCGCCGAATCTAGAGTCATGACGTGGAACATATTGAAAGATCCCGCGGATTATGTCTTTCATGTGGAAAGGTATGCGTGCTCTGTGGTTTCCATTATTGGATGGGGACGTCGAATTGTCCGGAAAAACGATTACGTGGCCAAGCAAGCGCTCGAAGTCATGGCCAACGCCGTCGACGTGATTATTCCCGGACTGTATTGGATGGAGTCTCTGCCGTTCCTGACGAAGTTGCCCAAGTGGCTCTACCCACTCCCTCGGGCCATACAAGACCAGGCCAGCCTGCTGGCACGTTACTTCTACGCTCTGTCTCTGGAAGGGTCTCGAGGCAAAGAAGACAGCTTCTCCAAACGACTAATCGAAGAACAAAACTCCAACGGGCTCTCGAACGACGAGATTGCCAGCTTGACCTCTAACTTGATCGGAGGTGGCGTCGACACGACCAGCAGCACTATCATCTCGTGTATTCTCGCCATGTGCGTGTTCCCCAAGGTTCAAGGGAAGGCCCAGAAGGAACTGGACGAGGTCGTCGGGCAAGATAGAAGCCCGGACTGGTCAGACGAAGCTTCACTCCCGTACATTGACGCAATCATCAAGGAGACGCTGCGTTGGCGCTCAGTGACAATCCTCGGCGGCATTCCACACGCTCCAATCCAAGACGATATCTACAACGGGTACCATATCCCAGCTGGCACAAACATCACTGGGAACCTATGGGCCATTCATCGCCACCCTCGTGAATTTCCTTTTCCGGACAACTTCGAACCTGAGAGGTACTTGAACGGCCTTCATTTCGAGTATCCGAACGCCCGCGGGCACAACGCCTTTGGCTGGGGCCGGAGGCAGTGCAGCGGGCAGCCGTTGGCAGAAGCGAGCCTGGCGGTATCCGTCGCTCGACTCCTCTGGGCATTCGATATCAAACCGGGCCTGGACGATCAGGTATGTGGTTCAAAAAGAAGACAAGACAGAACCAGAACCGTTAATGAGACCGTTTCTAACATCTTTGCCTGCAGGGTCGTGAAGTCGATCTCGACATTTTCGCATACACGGACGGTGAGAATACTCGACCTTTGCCGTTCCGTGCTCGATTTATCCCTCGATCCGAAAAGATTGCTGAGTTATTGGAAAGGGAACGCGATGACGCCGAGCAGTTTCTTGCCACCTACAACGGGGAGACCAAACTCACTCTTGCTGATGTATCTTGATGATATATCGGCCAAGGGCGCGTAGAATGGATCGTGGAGATACAGGACCAGAAACATCCTATTAGTCTGCTAGTACACCTCGAAAGCTACTCACTCAGGCCTATCATGGTAGTAATATCAAATAAGTAATTCATGTTTTCAAAGACAATACTCGCCCCTTGTGACTGTATTCTTCCCTTCGCACGCACACAGTCGGGAAGATCGTGTTATGTTTTTTTTTGTGGTTCTTCTCCCTCAATCGTTGTATACTGTTGTAGAACGTGTGCGGCAGATCATTACCCCCAGTATGTATTTCCCCCGGCTGAGACCATTATATCCTATGCAACCAGTGCCGGCGAAGTGGCAGAGTCCAAAAAAAAAGAGAGAGAATCGACAAGGCAGACATACATACATACTGTGCCTGGCATCGGCCGGCCTGCATGTGGGTGACCCACTGGCGATTCCCGAACCAAGTCTAAAAGACGAGGGCTATTTGACTTCCAATACGAACTGTGGTGGCACGGGTGGGCCTCCCCGCCTCCAGAGTCTAACCAGCCAGGCCTGGGGACACACGAGGCGCGCTTCTCTTCCCGTTTTATGACTACCGCCCCCTGTGTCTGTCATGGCCGGCAAGGTCTATCTATGGACCACCACTACCACAGATGCATCAAACTTCGGAACTTGACAGCTGCTTTGTGGACGGCAGATCAGTAAGTGACTGTATCCCACCCACCGCAAAGCTTCGTGGGGCTGTCTTTGGAAAAGAGAAAGGCGCGGTATGTAGGATACGTAATATTCTTGAGTGTGTGTGCTTTCTTCACAGCTGTACGGACAGGTATTAAATGGTGTTTCACTGTGATCATACTCTCTCGCT